>JAWZYV010000833.1:0-18431 GCA_038373885.1 Cheiracanthium punctorium | reverse complement strand
CATACTCATACGCAAAATACATGTGTTGAATGACAATTTCACTAGACTAATACTGTTTTGAATAAGAAATGCTACTTGCAATTCTGAGACAGACTGAAGTTTTATTGGTTAAAACTTTAATTATGTTAAGTGAAAAAATAAATTTATAGATTGTATAAATTTTTAAAATGTTCCTTATTTTATATTTTCTAAAAAATTTAATTTGCAAAGTGTATTTGTGAAAAGTCAATTTTTCCCTTTTTTCCACTACTTCAAAATTTCCAGAAATTTTACATATCTACATAGGCAGATATTCCTTGTGTAGGTTTGCCTTAAAACAATACAAACAAAAAAGTGTCATTTTTTGTTATTTAATATTTTGTACCTGCTCCACTATAAATGTGAATTTCAAGTATAATCCTCCTTTTTTGAAAATCAGAAGTTAAGTTTTTTAAGCTCACTGATGCTATCAAGTAGAAAATGGGAGAAGCTTTAAAGTCATTTTTGATGTACTTACTGTTTGACGGAAAATATCAATTACAGGGGTGGGAATTGGGTAAGGCTGATTTGGAGCAGCTTTTTGGATCAACAGTGTTGAAGATTTGGAGCACTGAAGCAACAAATTGGAGCAAATTACATTCTTAATCTATCGATAGAAAAATATAACTACAGTCAAGCTTCTAGTAAATTTGAGAGTATTAAACATTACTCAGATGAAAGAAGCCCACTTCAATAATAAACATTTAAAAGTGAAAAATATAAATTTACCTTAACCTACTATATTATCAGATGCTACATTCAAACTTACAGGTAATTTTTAACACCAGAATAATAATAATAACAAAGACCATTGACATAACTGGCTGGGGGCTAGGGTGGGCTAAGCCCTCCCTAGAAACCTTTTAGCCCCCTCTAGAAAAATTATATTTTCTATTGGAAAAATAGGAAATGGAAACCTCAAGGGAGCTATAGCCACCCCCCCCTCCCTAGAAAAGAGTAAAATTACCATCTAGTTATGCCAATGACATAGATTAAAAATTAAATGAAAAATGAATAACTTTTGCAAAATTTTTTTATTTAACTTGGTTCTTTTATCTCCATTACAGTGGCGTAGGCAAGGGGAGGGGGATAGGGAGTCACAACCTCCCCCTGAGGAACCCTACCTTGATTGCAGCGCTGGCCATAAAATGATGATCAATGACATTTTTTCTCTTTTCTCCGTTCCTCTGATTGGTTCGTTCTGCACCAATTACGTTCTTTTAGAGTGACGTAATAGTACCGTAATTTATGGAAGAAATGCCGCGGCGTTTACGATATCTTTATTTTATTTGGCTGATCTTCAACGAAAAATTATAAAAGTTATTCAGTAATAATTGTCTCAAAAGATGGCACCCCCACTGATCCCGTACTTTTTAGCAGTGCACGGAGCACAGTGTAACGAATTAGAATGCGAGCCTACCCCGTTGAAAAGCGGTTTGATCCAACGCTGTGGATGTGTACATAAATCCAACCAATGTCTCCTCATAAAGTAAAAAAAAAAAAAAAAAAAAAAAAGAAGCCTTTTATGCCTACATTTTAGAACTGTAATTAAAATTTAACGAAGGTTTTAATGTAGATATATTGATGGGCTAAAGATCCTTAAAATGCCGCAAAAACGCACTACCCTCGGTTAACCACACCCCTGTGTTCCAATGAGCGTCCATGTTGTCAGGCCCGGACTGGCCAGGTCGATAATCGACGAGAGCCCCGGGCATAAGAGAGGAGCCTCCAGCGAGGCCTCCTCAAAATGGATACACTACTTTATTATTAAAGTAATTTGATATACATCCGAGTAATGTACCAAAAGTAGTTCGATTATTTTTTTCTTTGTAATCTTACCCTTTCACAAAGTGGCGTTGCAATGGACCCCAGACCATGCGCCGCGAAGGATCCCCCGAAGAATCAGCCCCCATCCCAAGCTTTAAAATAGTTAAATATGGCAAGTAAACCTAATTTTCAAATATTGCATATTCTAATATTCTATTCCCTCCAAATTCACCAGTAAAGAGAGCCTTTTCAATAGCCGAGGGTCCCCATAGAAGCCAGTCCGGGCCTGATTGTTCTTAAAACACCGAATCTCAACCAAAACTAGTCTGTGGCGCCCGGTGCGAATTTAACTATTCTAGCCCCCCCTCCCCCCCCCCCCCCCGAAAAAGTTCATCTATAAGTTATTTGTGTTTTTTCGTCGTGCGGCTTTGAGCCCTGTGAAGGCGCACTGTACCGAATGAACACTGCCTTACGCTGTTATTACGATAAAAAGTCAACTACCAGTAATTGGCAAGCTCAGGAAACCCTGAGTGCTTTTAAAATAAATCCTAGTGTTATAAATATCAGAAGAATTAAATGAATAGAAACATCAAGAGTTATCGCACAACATTCAAAGCTTAAAACAAACAATTGCTGAAGCACGCTCATTACGTAATCAACAGATGGTTGTCAGCGAAAAAAAAAAAAAAATTATTTACTTTTGACTGGAGCTTCATAGGCTCGTTCTTTTGTTTTAACAGCATGTGCTATACTGTCCGAACTTTTTGCGAATGCAAGAAGTTTTTTACAAGTAATTCATTTAATTCTATAAATTTGCCTTTGTGAATATAAGAATTGATGTTTTATATGAAATCGGACATGCCGCCCAGGTGGTGTAGTGGCTAGAGAACCATCCTATGACGCCGTGGGTCCGGGTTCGAATCCCGGCTTGGGCATGGATGTTAACTTGTCCGTCCCTTCATAGGGGGTAATGCTGTCTGCCCACTGGGTGCTCCCATAATAAAATGGACAGTAACTTGGGCCTTTGTAGTGGCGAATGCTTGATGAGCAAGTGCCCACCCATTGAAAAATGAAATCGGACACTGATTACTATTTGAAAATGGAAACCGTAAGCTTTGTAAAGTAGCAATAAATACTTTTAAACATTATATGGGAAGGGGGGGGGGGAGAAAGGAGATATTTTTACCGTTTATCCACCTCCTCCCGAAATATATCCCAGTGCGATGTTTCTTTTTTTTCCGCGGGGGGTGGGGAGATCGTGACTGTGGCATTTCTGATGATTTTCTAGCTAATTATGATCATTTTCGTAGGTGTGGTGTTTCTTCCATAAATTACGGTAGTCCGTTGTGCGAAGGCAGAAACAAAACGTATGGCGAGTTGGTGCTTTTTTTTTTTTTAATAGTAGTTTGTAATGAGCAGAGTAGCTGTTTTTTCTTTTGGCGCAGACTCGTACGATAAAGCGCTTTTGTAGCAGCATAGCGCAGGTTTTAAGTTTTGGTGCGGTATGGCGCAATTGGTGCAGAATTCCCACCCCTGCAATTACTGAAAAGGCTCGTCTTTAGGCAGAGAATCAAATACCTGCGTGTTTATCTATTATTATAGTTTTTAAGCTAACAAAGGCCCATTTCCAGCTTCATATTTCAGTGATTGTTGTAAAAATATGAATTATTCAGTATACCCAGAAATAAATATGAAACATGAAGCATTCTCTGAAATTGATAGTACTGAACATGAATTTGTTAAACAAATTTTACAGCTTTTGACTTGCCTGGCTGGTTCAGCCTGATTAGAGATGAATTTTTTAAATTTTGGCTATATTCATACTAATACTAAATGAAGAAACCACTTAGTAAGTGAGAAACGAGCAAAATTAGTGATATCTATAGAATACTTCAAAATGCTGATGCAGAATACTAACAGTTCTTTAGTAACTTTTTTTTTAGTTTACCTTTTTATGCAATGAGAACTAAAATTTTACTTTTTACTTACGTTTATTTTACTTTTTAAAAATTTAGTTTTTGTTTGTAATGCCAAACATTTTATAATACCATTTAAAAATAAATTTTCTTAGATGTAAGAATGGCATTTCATTCTGATTTAATTGAAAGCAGGTATATAGCATTTTAAAATTCTAACAAACAGAACTGCAGGTGTCTCCAAAATTTAATGATGTGTAGAGCTACCAATCTTTCCAGATCCTGTGGAATTACTCCCAACATACTGCTAAATTTTCTGTTATTTTAATATATTTCATCTAAAAATTTTTGATTTTTTCCAGAATTTTCCCAGCAATACTTATAATTGTGGGCTAAAATGTGGAGTGATTCTGCAGAATTTAGAATGGTTGGAAGCTCTTAATTTGCATTTGAATTACTTTCATAATTATATTATTCATTAATTGATAAAGTGGTAAGCCTCCAATTCATCTTGCTTTTTATGAGTCGCTGCATTCTTGAACATCACTTCTTCAAAGCAGTCCACACTTATTATTTTAATTATTAAATGAAGGTTTTATGTTATTTAAAACATGTTTAGTTAAAATCTTAAAAATTAATAAACTGATTTACATTTATTCTTTATTAAATATATACATTTAAATAATCTTTAAAGAACATAGGTTTTTGACAGAAATAACTGGTTAAAAATAGTTTTAACCTGTTGTGTCAAAAACCAGTTTTAGACACCAAAAACCCAATCCTGATTTAATAATGAAAAGTTTCCCCAATTCAAATAATTTATCCTACTTTTGTTTAGTTGTTCAAGTCTTGAAGTTTGAGATACTGTGCATAGGCTTTCTACAAAAGAAAAAACACATAGACACGAAGACAAAGGGAAAAACAAATAGTGGACCAGTTTTAAAAGTGGCTGAAAAATGAAGACATTTTCAAGAACTATTTATTTTGTAATACCTCTTACAAATATCTTGAAAATCACATGATCATTTTAAAGCACTTGTATGAGCCCTGATAAAAATAAATAGCTTGGTTTAAAAAAAAAAAAGGCACAAGTAACAAGAATAAATATTAATTGTATGTATCAAAAAGCATAGAAGTTTTCCCTTTTGCTAGGAACAGAACATTTGCCAAACCACATGGTAGTAAGAAAAAGCCCACAATCAAACTTTTCAATACTTCTTCAAATTTATATTCAGTTTTTCATTACATTTTTGTGTTTCATGCAAGGTCTTTTATGTATATATAATAGGAAATATAATAATTTTAAAGGGCTGTAAAAAACTTACTTTCAGGTAATATTTGGAGAAAGGACTCCATTCTATTTGCAACAGATTGATCAGGGTCACAGTTTTTTAAAAGCTTAATTGTGAGTTCACTTTCATTTAAATATTCAGGCTCCTTATAATAAGTCAAGTTTCCTAAAAATGCATTTCGTAGTGTCATAGAAAATGCTTCACTAAGAAAAAAGCTACTTTGAAGTAGTTTTTCATCATTCCGAGAACCGTCACGCTGCAATAAATTCAATGTCATTAACATTTTATACCATAATTTTATTATTAAATGCAATGGTACATACAGGTGAGAGTTAAGGAATCAACCCCCATGTCAAAACTCAAACACAGTACAAAAGAAAAATATATTGCATTAAAATTGTTCTTAGAATTTACAAAAAGAAACTTTAAAAAGGTTCTGACACAGAAAATTTGCTGCTAATCTGCGATAACGTGCTCACAAGGCAGCCAACTTGAAACATTAATAATAAAAAATAAACAAAACATAAAATTTAAACCAAAACTCAAAATTAATTAACTTGACTTTTTATGAACATTTAAAATACAATGCTTATACTTAAATTTAGAAAATACGCAGCTAAATATAATATATATACATTATATACAGGGAAATAATCATGTCTAGCAAGATAATCAATTTTAACTTACTCAAAAACCAAGTATGTGATGCAGCATAATTTAATCTTCTATACACAAAATTAATTCAAAACTGTTAAGCGATCAGTGATTTCAATTTAAAATTTCTATCTTTTTACAAAAACAAAGATATAAACGCAGCCAATATAAATGCCCTTTTTGAAATAGCTGGCATTAAAAACCATCTTTCAATTTTACATGATATGCAGCAATTCTTTTTAACTGGGAAAATGCCCATAAAATTTTCTTTTCTTTCTCAACAGCACTTCTTTTCTCAGTATACAAAAAACCTCAACCTTAATTGTTTATTGCATTCGTTCACAGGGAGGCCCCAGTTTTCCCAGAGGCCCTGCGTAAGGGGCAGTAAGCTAATTAAGAACCTTTACAGATACGCAGCATTATATGGTGAATAAAATTAAAAATCTTTTAAATAATTTGGCTTTAATTCGAATAAATTTAAATTTTAATATAAAGTTCATGCAGTCTTTTTTTAACATAAAGATTATGTCCATCAACCCCCCCCCTTTCCTTGAAGGTAGTCTGTGTACGCCACTCTAATCAAATGCAGCATACATTTTAAGCATCTTAAAAAAACATTTGACTATACATTATTGTGACACGATTATGACAGTTTTTAAATGCAATAAGTAAGATCAACTTTTTTAGGAGAAATGTTCAGATTTCTTCATTTGACTAGAATGCAGAATAATTTTTAAGTAAAAACAATGACTCGAGCATCGGGAATCGGAACTCATCTAACATTAGTGGTCACACTTATGCAGACTGTATAATTTACAAATTTTATTGAACCTGATGCAAAAATATGCATATAACAGTTTTTTTATACACAAAAAGGGAAAATGTTGATTAGCTGTGCTATTCTGACATTTTTGTAAATAGCACCTGGACAACTGCTGAAGTAGAAAATGTTCTACAATGATTTTATGCAATTCCTACTATTAGTTCACACTCTTGCTGTGTTGCCATAAAAATTTTTTTTTAGATATTCATTAAAAAAAATTGAAAGATTAGCGTTGTGTTCTAATGTTAACGGCAAAGCACCATACATAAATTTACCCGAACCCCAGGTTACGGTCGGAATTGCCTCAGCTGAAAAGGAACTTGGTGTGGTTGAAGCATGCATACACAAGAAAAACACAAGTTATTGCAAGAAAAATTTAACATTTTATTCAAATTGATATACTATTGCAGTTTAAGACACTAAGGGATGGCATGAGTTGCGTTTTCTACACTCAGCGTTTCACAGACATTATAAATTATTGGCACACTCATGATTCACCACATTATGGCACTTCAGAAATATAAATTAACACACTTTACAGCTTTAGAGATTTTCACAGGGCACTAGGCCAAAGATTTACATATAATATTAAAGATTATCCGTCATGCATGTCCAGTTTAATTGTGTCCTGAGAGGCCTCCCAAGAAAGGGGTAACAGTTCAAAAACAATAAGCACACATTAATAACTATGTAGAAAAGCACATTTCAAGCTTTGGTTGAGTTACACATGATTCTTGCAAAAAAAAATTTTGATTTTTGTAGAATAGGAAAAAAAAAAAAGGAAACAAAATAAGCAAAAAAAAAAAAAAAAAAAAAAAGGAAACAAAATAAGTTAACAATTAAAAGATGGATTTAAGAATGTTGTGGAGAAATTAAAGGTTAATTATTGAAGGGGACTGGTACTAGGAAAAAAAACTACGTTAAGGGGGATGTGGGGCTTGACGCCCGCACCCAAAATGGCGCAACAGGATGAGCAGAATGGAAGAGTGTCCAAGTGGATGGCCGCAAGACACCGGGGGGTCCTAGATAAACTTTCATAGCCAAGGGAGACGGTCTTAAGAGATGGAAAATAACATGAAAAGATCTTACTGCTTCATTCTGGGAGTGGGACGACAAAGGGACCGCTCCTTTAAACACGGGACTGCGATGTAGACCTCGGCGATTATGTGCAGATAGCACCCGCGACGACACTTGCAATTAAATGGAAAAACATCACCTGAGTCATTCTGATGATAGGGACTCCCCTTTCAGGCCGCGGTTCACCCCGCTGGACGCCGGTGCATCACTCAGGAAATTATGATGGAAGATGCCACCGTCTCTCTCATATCTGCTTTGTTCCCTGCTATGGAGACATGTTGAATGGGCCTGAGACTAACCCTACGCTAGTCTCCTTGCTTCAGGCCTCGACGAGGGAAAAAATTTGAATCACCGCCTCACTCCTGCTCACTCCAATCTCAACTGACGCTCTCCTCTCCTTCCAGCCGGCGCTTTCCTTCCTCCCCCCCTCACGCGCTGCCTCCTCAACCAATGACAGATCGCCAACGCCAGCTTCCTTCTCGAAATCTCTGGAGAGAAACGCGCGGGAAAAAGGAGTCCGTGTGCAAAGCACCGATCTTCACTGAAAATAGCGGACGATTATAAGATGGCGAGAAAACAGATGAAACGTCACGCGAAATGAAAAAAAAAAAAAAAAAAAGGCGATTGACCGAAACACTAGCTGGGCCGTAAAAATGGTCAAATCGCACGGGGAAAAGCTCAAAATTAAGAATTATTCCTAACTAGGACCAAACTCTAATACAAAATATTAGTAAAAGAATAAAATAAAAGGAAAACATTTAAATTTAAGTAAATATCTTAGGATTTAGCTTCAGAAGTAGGAAGGAAAAAAAAATAACATGGGGTCACTACATTGGTATCATAGAAAAACAGACTTAAGGCAAAAACATAATAAATAAAGTGAATTAAGCAAATATTTAAAAGAAAATATTTAAGGAGGCATTAAAGATATATCATTATTAACTTAAAAAAAAGGTAAAATACTCATTAAAAGATAGCAAAATTATTGTAAGTTATTGAAAAGGAAACACTTGTTGCAAAACTTATTATTAAAAAAAAAAAAAAAAAAAAAAAAAAAAATCACTTTAAATAAAAATGGGTTGATACCACACATCATTCCCTTCCCCTTCCCAAAAAAATTTTTGGCACAAAAATTTTTCATTACACAATACAAAAACTTTAACTCAGGGACATGTCACAAAGGTCAGGTGGATAGACAAGCATCGCAAGCAAAAGGATTTTAGTCACACAACCTACGTACAAAAAAATTTTAAAAAGAAAAGGAATAATACCCGCACCAGAATCACAGCAGTCGACACAGTTACCTACACCAACCAACCCACAGGGAATAAAAAAAAAACAACCACCCCTTAAAAGAAAAAAAAAATTCAGTACTCAAAAATATTTAAAAGAAAACACTTTGCCTAATACACTAAAGAACACTTTGCACCAACCCAAGTCTTACATTGAAGACATCACATGTTACAAAATGAATACAGGACAACTTCCTGGATTCCAACAGAATGTAATGATTATACTTAGACATGAAACATTTATGAGTATAAAACAAAAGAACTTTGCACGAAACATGATTACATATACACAATACAACCACGAAGAAAAATTTGTACAGTTGGGAAATTTGGCGTAAACCCAACATGGTGAGGCATCACCTAGACATCATTCGAGAAAGTAGTAAGCACAGAAATTCTAGAAAACAGAGGAAACCACTCTGCTTAGGATTTGAGGGAGCAAACAAAATTTGGCGGAGCAAGCCCAGTGTCTAGAATTTGGCTACCCCCCATGCCAAACAAGAAAAATTGACTCACAGGAGTACAACAGTAGTGTGACATACACACAAAGCCTTACCAGACCATTTAAAGGGAAACTTAAGGTTTAAGTATGTAATTTTGACTCTTAAAAGAAACATGTACATTAAGACTGCTTAACAAATGCCAAAGAGCAACAAAATTTGTGATAAAAAACAGCAAGGTTAAATTAAACTGAGAAAAGCAGAGAGCCCAGAGCCTCTTAAAACCCATACTGAAACTCAGAAGAACCCTGTAGACTAAACAGCAGCCCCACAGAGAATTTAAGAGAGACAGTCGAAGAAAATAACAGGCTCAAATGATAGAATAGGCCTGCAGGAACACTATCCATCATTACTCCTACCCAAAAGATATTAAGTTTTGTATACAGAAGACATTACATTAATTAAGTATGTACATGACATAGCGAGAGAAAGAAAAACTTTATTTACACAAGTTACAAGAGCAAGTTAAATATTACTGTTAAATGCATATTATTAAAATGAATTAAAGATTGTAGCATATAAATAAGAGTTTTTAACAGCAGCAATTGTGAAGATGTCACACTATAAATTAAAATGAGGGAAGTGTCCTCAATTTTCCTGATCACCCAACAGGAACTCCCAAATGCAAATTTAATGCATAACGATAATTTCTGTACTCACTTTAGGTCACAGTCGAGGGAAATAGTCGCATCCATGTATATATAAAAAATTTTGTTTATCAAAACATTACAGAAGAGTCTTTGTTTATCATTTGCTCCATTATGCGGAGCGATGGCACCCAAAATTACACATAAATTTAATCATAACAACACCAAAACATTTGATACTCATATTACATAAACTAAATGGACTTGAGATTGCAAAGTGATAAAAATTTTAAACAATTTCCTAACATAAACCAAAGATACTTATGAAATGGCAGTAAGCACCACTTCACCAAACACAAAATACAAAAATTGAGTACTGAGTAACATAAAAAAAAAATACACCAAACTACCTTTTAAATACAAAACCAAACTGATCCCTGGGTCTCAAATTATAACCGTGACATGGGGTAGATCTAGTGCGAATGGGCGAAGCAGGGGGAGTGGTAGAAGAAGGTTGTAAATCACTCATATCTGATGCAGGGGATGCCATAGATGAAACGGGTGACACAGAAGTATCACGAAAAAAATCAAAGTCATCACTAGGAAGAGATTGGTTGTCAGGAGGTACAACAGGGACAGAGGGTAAATCACATACAGCTAAATTCTTCGGTAAATTCTTAACATTAATAGAACAAGGATACTCTCTCATCAATTTAGAATGCCAATCTTCAGCAGGAGGTGGTGATACATTATCAGTGATCTCAGGTGCAGAATCAGGAGGTGGCGAAATTAATGGAGTTGGAAAAACTTCTCTTTCAATTACTTTAATTAGCCTGTTTATGTGTACCGTCTGAGTTTGCGAGGGCTTTGCCAAAAGTGAAATTTCAAAAAGAACAGGAGAGAGTTTCTTTAACACACGAAAAGGACCTTTATTAAGTTTACAGAGTTTATGTGACAAGTGCGGTTTAGTGGCAGGAACATGTAAGTATACAGTATCACCAACCTGAATAGACTTTGTGAAAGGCTTCGGATTCTTAGGATTTGATTGAAGATGGGCCGCAGCAGAAAGATTTGTTTTAACGACATCAAAGGTATGTTGTAAATTTGTAATTAATTGTTGTGCATAAGATTGTGTATCAGCATATGTTTTAAATTTAGAAGAAAAGATTAAATCATAAGGCATAAAAAGATCACGACCATACGTTAGAAAAGCAGGGGACTCTTGTATCGTTCTGTGATGAGCTGTGCGAAACGCTAGCAAGGCTAAGGGCACTTTTTCGCACCAGTCTTCTTGGGATTCAAGCACTAAATGGCTAAGAGAGTCAATTAAAGTCTTGTTAAGCCTTTCAACGAGGCCATTGCCTTGCGGATTATACGCAACAGTATGTTGTTTTTGAATTCCTAATACTTCGTAAACTTCCATCATAGCCTTTGAAAGAAAGTTAGAACCTCTGTCACTGTAGAGCACCTCCATGACACCATGACGAGAAATAAAATCAATAATAACCCTTGCAACAGTAGAACTCTGAATATTAGGAACAGGATACGCCTCTGGATATCTCGTGAAATAATCAGATATTACAATTAGCCACTTATTGTTGTGTTTGGAAGTAATTAAAGGGCCTACCGCATCTATTGCACATTTTTGAAATGGTCTCTCAGGTATAGGTATCTCTTGAATAGGAGCCTTCTGATTTTTGTGGAACCCACGCCTAGCAATACACGAGTGGCAAGAAAGCACATAGCGTTTAACTTGAGAATATAAACCGGGCCAGAAAAAATTTTGTCTTATGTGATGTAAAGTGCGCGATAAACCTACATGAGCTACAGTATTATTATCATGACATGCCTGTTGCACAAGTGGCTTAGGAAGAACTAACCTAATATTCTGGTATTGGCGTTTGCCTGAAAGTTGTTTACAAACAAGAACATTTTGTTGAAGAAAAAATTGGATGTTATTACGTGTAATAGGAGAAGAGTCGTGAAGTTGCGAAATTAAATTTTGACAAAAGGGATCAGAATTTTGAAAAGTTATGATATCTTAATTTGAAGTGAAAATTAAGTTAGAAGAGAAAGGTGTAGAATCAATAACGTTAACTCCACGTGATAAATAATCTGCCATTAAATTTAATTTGCCAGGTTTGTGAATAATTTTAAAAGAATATTGTTGGAGAGTCATTAACCATCTGGCAATTCGTGAAGTGGGATCTTTAAATTTAAAAATTTGCGAGAGAGACTTCTGATCACAGTAAACAGTAAATTCAGTACCGTAGAGGTACTGCTTAAAATGCGTTATGCCAAAAACTACAGCTAAGGCTTCCTTTTCTACCACTGAGTAATTGATTTCTGCTGCGGAATTTTTTTTTTATGCATAACATACGGGGTGCAGAAAAACAGAGTCATCGGCCTGGGTTAGGACAGCTCCTATCGCATACTTACTAGCGTCAGTGCATAGAGCAAAAGGCTTGTTAAAATTCGGTAAAGCAAGGCAGGGCTCCTTCATCAAGGCATCACGTAAAGAATTAAAAGCATCACTTTCTGAATCTCCCCAATGAAATTTTACATCATCCCTTGTTAAGTTAGTAAGGGGAAGTGCTACGTCAGAATAATCTGGAATAAATTTCCTGTAAAATCCTGTCAGCCCTAAAAAGGATCTAACCTGTTTCTTAGTCGAAGGGGGTCTAGCATTTTTGATAGCTTCCAAATTCTTAGGGTCAGGCATTACCTTTCCTTCTACCACTTTGTGCCCAAGATAAGTTATTTCTGACTTTGCTAGAGAACATTTTTTTGGCTTTAATTTAAGATTAGCATCTAGGAGTCTCTGGAATACTAATTCTAACCGATGGACATGGTCCTCAAAGGTTTGCGATGCCACGACAACATCGTCTATATAGACGGCGATTTGATAATTTGATAGACCAGAGAGAACAACACTCATAAGACGTTGGAAACTAGAACTTGCATTTTTGAGACCGAAAGGCATTCGGCGAAACTGAAACATGCCTTCTTCGGTAGCAATGCCAGTGAGATGGGCATCTGCGGGATGCATGAACATCTGATGAAAACCCGAAGTTAAGTCGAGAGAAGAAAAGAATTTAGCTCCGGCCAATAAATCAATCATTTCCGATAAATTTGGGAGAGGAAAATTGTCTGGTATAGTCTTCGCATTTAGTTTTCGGAGATCAGCCACAAGGCGAAAGGATCCATCCGGTTTTCTCACAAGTAACACTGGGGCAGCATAGCTAGAAGTGGAAGGCTCAATGATACCAGCTTCCAAAAGAGTTTGTATTTGCTTTCTCATTTCTGGCTTCAAACTGTAAGGGACTCTATACGGCTTTGATCTAACCGGGATATCATCAGTTAGAAAAATGCGGTGTTGAATGATGGGACAAGCACCCAAATCAGAAGAGCTTTGCGAAAAAATCTGCTTGTACTTAGACAACAAATCCATCAGAGCTGCACGTTGATCGTCATTTAAATGAGAAAGATCTATGTCTTTAGCCCACGCCTCAAAATTTTCCTCGCCAGAATTTTCTTCAATTACATTAACAGAGTTAATATCAGTTGGGGTATTTATGAGATGTACGTTAACTAACTTAGTGTGTTTATTTAAAATTATGTGGTCATCAGTTAAATTTATTAATTGTACTAAACAAGTTAAGTCTTCAGTTATAGTAGAAATTGAGTTGGCGATTAAAAAGGAATTTAAATTTAAGTCACAATTTGGTTCAATAAATACAGTCTGGTCTATGAAAGTAGCGTCAATGTCCGGTATACTGACGTAAACAATTTTTTGGGACCTGGCAGGAAGAGTAACTTTTCTAGGCAACATGCCAACAAGCGAAAGAAAATTAGGCTCTGGAATAGAATCAGATTGCAACCGTTCCTCACAGACTTGAGTGTCTGACGTGCAGGCTTCACTAAAATTTGGCAGATGTTCACTCATCCAACAGATACTGACCCTCTCACATGACAAAGTACTGTGTTCACAGTTTAAAATAAAATTATTTTCCTTAAGAAAATCTAAGCCTAAAACTATGTCGAAATTGGGGGACAGCATAGAAAGAGCGACAAGAAATTTTGCTTGAAAAGAGACACCATTAATTTTTATACTACACTTAATTACATTGTGAATTTCAATATTAATTCCGGTAAGGGCACGCAACTGGAAATTTGGGCCTGAAATTTGTTCAAAAGTTTCCAATGAATTAAAAACTTGTTGTGAAATCAGACTCACACACGCCCCTGAATCAACAAGGGCCGAAAATTTGTTTTCCTCACACGTCAAGGAAATAATAGGGAGGGAAGTAGGTAGTAGACTACCTACCTCGGGAAAAGGATCCAGAAGGGGTTCTGCGGAGTGCTGCGATCCTTGGCAAACTCCCCCCTTTATTAGTTTGGGGAATCCGATTTTGATTCCTCATTTTTACTTTTTCTATCTTTCGCTTCCTCCCTCATTCTTTTCCTACAGAAGCGGCTAATGTGGCCTACGGCCGAACAATAATAACAGGTGACATCTCGGCGCGGCTGGCTAAAACGAGGCGGTTGTGGACGCGTTCTCTCCAAGTGCATTCTATCTAACTGTTGCTGCATTTCAGCCAATTGTTGTGTGACCAACTCTAACGAGCGAGTATAGAACTCTGTCACACTGCGAAACGCTTGCGCAACCTCATTTTCTACATTTGAAGCCTAACCCATATTAACATTAGTTGTGAAACTGATGTGTGGTATCAACCCATTTTTATTTAAAGTGATTTTGTTTTTATTTAATAATAAGTTTCGCAACAAGTGTTTCTTTTTCAATAACTTACAATAATTTTGCTATCTTTTAATGAGTATTTTACCATTTTTTTAAGTTAATAATGAAGTTAATAGTTTTAAGTTAATAAGAAAATATTAATGCCTCCTTAAATATTTTCTTTTAAATATTTGCTTAATTCACTTAATTCACTTTATTTATTATGTTTTTGCCTTAAGTCTGTTTTTCTATGATACCAATGTAGTGACCCCATGTTATTTTTTTTTCCTTCCTACTTCTGAAGCTAAATCCTAAGATATTTACTTAAATTTAAATGTTTACCTTTTATTTTATTCTTTTACTAATATTTTGGATTAGAGTTTGTTCCTAGTTAGGAATAATTCTTAATTTTGAGCTTTTCCCCGTGCGATTTGACCATTTTTACGGCCTAGGTAGTGTTTCGGTAAATCGCCATTTTTTTTGTCATTTCACGTGACGCTTCATCTGTTTTCTCGCCATCTTAAAATCGTCCGCCATTTTCAGTAAAGATCGGTGCTTTGCACACGGACTCCTTTTTCCCGTGCGTTTCTCTCCAGAGATTTCGAGAAGGAAGTTGGCGTTGACGATCTGCCATTGGTTGAGGAGGCAGCGCGTGAGGGGGGGAGGAGGAAGGAAAGCGCCGGTTGGAAGGAGAGGAGAGCGTCAGTTGAGATTGGAGAGAGCAGGTGTGTGGTTGATCCAAATTTTTTTTCCTCGTCGAGGCCTGAAGCAAGGAGACTAGCATCGGGTTAGTCTCAGGCGTTTAACATGACTACTTAGCAGGGATCAAGGCAAGAATCGGTTGAGAGGCGGTTGCATCTTCACATCTTAATTCCTGGAGCCGACCTTGTATTACAACCACCATGAGAAGGTCGTGAGAATGCACCGGCATCCAGAGGAGTGAGCCGCGGCCTGAAAGGGGAGTTCCAGCCATCGGAATGACTCAGGTGATGTTTTTACATTTTTTTTGCAAGTGACGGCGCGGGAGCGATATTCACGTAACGCCAAGGTCTACGTCGCTGGCCCGTGTTTGAAGGAGCCGACCTTTAGTCCTACAACACACAGAATGAAGCAGTAAGATCTTTCCACGTCATTTCTATTACTAAGATCATCACCCACGGCCATGAAAGTTTATCTAGGACCCCCCCGGAGTCTTGCGGCCTTCTACTTGGACTCTCTTCCATTCTGCTCACCCTGTTGTGCCATTTTGGGCACGGGCATCAAGCCCCAAAGCCCCCTTAACGATGTTTAACTCTAGTACCAGTCCCCTTCAATAATTTTACCTGTAATTTCTCCACAATATTCTTAAATCCATGTTTTGATTGTTAAAGTTTAGTTTCCCTTTTTTTTTTTTCTATTCTACAAAAATCACAATTTTTTTTTTTTTTTTTTGCAAGAATCGCGTGTATCTCTGTAAAAGTTTGAAATGTGCTATTCTACATAGTTAATAATGTGTGCTTATTGTTATTGAAGTGTTACCCCTTTCTTGGGAGGCCTCTCAGGACACAATTAAACTTGACCTGCATGATAGATAATCTTTAATATTATATGTAAATCTTTGGCCTAGTGCCCTGTGAAAATCTCTAAAGCTGTAAAGTGTGTTAATTTATATTTCTGAAGTGCCATAATGTGGTGAATCATGAGTGTGCCTATAATTTATAATGTCTGTGAAACGTTGAGTGCAGAAAACGCAACTCATGCCATCCAATAGTGTCTTAAGCAGCAATAGCATAACAATTTGAAAATGAATGTTAACTTTTTCTTGCAATAACTTGTGTCTTTCTTGTGTATGCATGCTTCACACACACCTTTTTCCTTTAAGCTGAGGCAATTCCGACCGTAATCTGGGGTTCGGGTTAATTTATGTTTGGTGCTTTGCCGTTAACTTCAGAACACAACGCAAATTTTTCAATTTTTTTTTATGAATATCTAAAATTATGAATATCAAAACTTTAACAATTAAAAGATGGATTTAAGAATGTTGTGGAGAAATTAAAGGTTAATTATTGAAGGGGACAGGTACTAGGAAAAAAAACTACGTTAAGGGGGATGTGGGGCTTGACGCCCGCACCCAAAATGGCACAACAGGATGAGCAGAATGGAAGAGTGTCCAAGTGGATGGCCGCAAGACACCGGGGGGTCCTAGATAAACTTTCATAGCCGAGGGAGACGGTCTTAAGAGATGGAAAATGACGTGGAAAGATCTTACTGCTTCATTCTGGGAGTGGGACGACAAAGGGACCGCTCCTTTAAACACGGGACTGCGATGTAGACCTCGGCGATTACGTGCAGATAGCACCCGCGACGACACTTGCAATAAAATGGAAAAACATCACCCGAGTCATTCCGATGATAGGGACTCCCCTTTCAGGCCACGGTTCACCCCGCTGGACGGCGGTGCATCACTCAGGAAATTATGATGGAAGATGCCACCGCCTCTCTCATATCTGCTCTGTTCCCTGCTATGGAGACATGTTGAATGGGCCTGAGACTAACCCTACGCTAGTCTCCTTGCTTCAGGCCTCGACGAGGGAAAAAATTTGAATCACCGCCTCACTCCTGCTCACTCCAATCTCAACTGACGCTCTCCTCTCCTTCCAGCCGGCGCTTTCCTTCCTCCCCCCCTCACGCGCTGCCTCCTCAACCAATGACAGATCGCCAACGCCAGCTTCCTTCTCGAAATCTCTGGAGAGAAACGTGCGGGAAAAAGGAGTCCGTGTGCAAAGCACCGATCTTCACTGAAAATGGCGGACGATTATAAAATGGCGAGAAAACAGATGAAACGTCACGCGAAATGAAAAAAAAAAAAAAAGCGATTGACCGAAACACTAGCTGGGCCGTAAAAATGGTCAAATCGCACGGGAAAAAGCTCAAAATTAAGAATTATTCCTAACTAGGACCAAACTCTAATCCAAAATATTAGTAAAAGAATAAAATAAAAGGAAAACATTTAAATTTAAGTAAATATCTTAGGATTTAGCTTCAGAAGTAGGAAGGAAAAAAAAATAACATGGGGTCACTACATTGGTATCATAGAAAAACAGACTTAAGGCAAAAACATAATAAATAAAGTGAATTAAGCAAATATTTAAAAGAAAATATTTAAGGAGGCATTAAAGATGTATCATTATTAACTTAAAAAAAAGGTAAAATACTCATTAAAAGATAGCAAAATTATTGTAAGTTATTGAAAAGGAATCACTTGTTGCAAAACTTATTATTTAAAAAAAAAAAAATCACTTTAAATAAAAATGGGTTGATACCACACATCACTCTCCCTATATATATATATATATATATATATATATATATCTTGTTCAAATTTTCAATCATTAATAAAATACTTTTTTATTCAAGTTGAAATACATTTTATTAAACTTGTAGTGGATGACACTTTATTTTAATACAATTTTGGTCTCAAACGACTGAATAAGTTATCTACAGGACTGCCTAAAAGATTCTAAATACAATCTATGGGCCTAAATTCGTTAAACTCGCATATTGTTGATTAGCTGTGCTATTCTGACATTTTTGTAAATAGCACCTGGACAACTGCTGAAGTAGAAAATGTTCTACAATGATTCTATGCAATTCCTACTATTAGTTCACACTCTCCCTATATATATATATATATCTTGTTCAAATTTTCAATCGTTAATAAAATACTTTTTATTCAAGTTCAAATACATTTTATTAAACTTGTAGTGGATGACACTTGATTTTAATAC
>JAWZYV010000832.1:0-19110 GCA_038373885.1 Cheiracanthium punctorium | reverse complement strand
AGTTAAATATTCTAGACATCTAACGGGAAAACTGGTGAATTCATTGCCTCTCAACAGGATACCATTTATTAAGACGTTTACTACATGAAGTGCTGTATAAATTTCACCTTAGATTAACCACTTAATTAATGAACGATTTTGAAATACCTTGAAAAATAAAAAAATAATTTCAGTGTTGCATTCGTTTACTAAATTTTTTATATTGTTCTATTATGTTTTTCTATGAATTTTAGTTTAGGCAACGAAAATTTTGCCTTTTACCGTTAACTTTATTTTACACCCGCATAAGGGAAGGTGGTCCAAAATTATCCTAGAGATCAAAACGATCCACACATGTTTTCTTAGATACAGGCAGAGCTATCCACCAAATAATACATAAACTAGTTGTTCCAAGTCAAGAAGAAGGAATGGCGGCATTTGATGGATCGGTATATTACGTATCTGAGTTAGAAGTCTTCAAAAAATCTTGGTTTTATCATATCCCTTATAAGGTTAGCACTAACTTACCTATTTATTTAGAAATATAGTCTTCAATGTCCAGAAATATGACTTTGTTTACTGAATAGAGTGTGTGGTTTTAGATGGGACTTTCTAAGTTTATTTTGTTTTTTGGTGAGTTCCAGCAGTATGACCTGAAGTCGGAACACATATTGCCGGTTAAAATAATTTCTCGACTGAAGAAACTCCATTACCGGTTCCTAGGCGTCATGGCAGCCCTTCAACCGTTCTCAATATGCGTGACTCCCCATTACATTATTTAATTTATTTCTGCGTTTATTGCAGGAAATCATTTTTTTATTATAATTTTAAAAAATACCATTTTATTGTTGGAAACACTTTTTTATTTTAAAAGTTTCATAAAATAAATCATGCATACTATATTATTGTAAAATTTATTTTATTTCATTATGTTTTCATTTATGTTCATTATGTTTAGTCATAATTACATTTATATCCTTTACTTTGCCGATAAAAACAATTTAAAATTATTTTTAAATGAAGGATCATCTTACCCTAGGTTGGGTTGAGAGTAAAATATTCTTTAGTCACTTTCTAAAAATTAAACTTTTTTTTCTCATTTTGCTTTTAAAATATTATTAAAATATGTTTATGATGCAAAATATAGTGTAAAATAGTCCAGCAAAAGGACAAAGTTTTATTTAAACATTTATTTTATACAAGTTTTAATCTTAAGGGGATCATTTTAGGCCCCTTCCCCTGCATTATTATGAGTTTAAAAGACTATGCGCAGAGAGTTGAAAGTACTTGAGATTTTTCTGGCCGTTTTTCAGGATTAATTCATATATTTTCCTCTACTTTAATACACCAAGTGAAAATTGGAGAAGCCAGTATTAAACAAACATGTAAATTTTGCAGGAGAATGCATGTTTTTCACAAAATCATAGTCTGAAAACTACCTTCTGCTTGTACGCGAATTAAACGCAAAAATACCTATTTAAAAGCGATAATACTTGGGCTCATTTTCCCAATAATTTTAGAAGCTTTCTTTAGAAATGCAAGTCAAATAAAATTTTATAAGCCAAATACAATTTAGAATCTATATTATACATGGGAAATATATTTGTCCATTACGAAAAAAAAAAAAACAAAAAAAAAACACTCAAACTACTGGTGTTTAAATGATAAAATAAATAAAAACTTTGTGAAAAAACACACATAAAATGTTACTCATAAGACGTTACGATTGTTTCGACCAAAAAATTATTTTGGTCTTCATGAGAAAGAATTTTTTGGTTGAAACGATCGTAACGTCTTATAAGTAACATTTGATGTGTGTTTTTCACAAAGATTTTATTTATTTTATATTTGTCCATTATAACTGAAGAAAAATAAAAAAAATTCACTAATGATAATTGGTTTCAGTAGTCAACAGATCGTAGGAGGGAAGTATTTTACCACGGCCTTATAAAGGGTTAAACGTATATAAATATAAATATACATATGAATATGTGTGTTTTGCTATTTTTTTTAATGCAAAACATCAAATGTTACTTTTCTTATTATCTTTGAAAAAATGAAACTACATCTTCTGATATTATTCACTCAAATCAGATTGCAGATTAGAATATTGTCCCTTAGCTATACGTACTGAAATTCGTCGTTTATAATATAGCTTTTATAATAAAAAAATAAGTAATTTTTAATGAATTGATTTAAAATACGAAGTCAAGAAATTCATAAAGCAATTTCCCGTTTATTAAGAAAATATTGATAATTTTCTCTTTAACAAAAACATGCAAATAAATAAATATCTAAAAAATAAACATTTTCAGTTATTCATAGAGCTCGCAATCCGTGAATAATAGATAAGGCAAAAAAATTCTAGAGCTTATTTTTTCACTATCACGTTTTGAATAAGTCTTCCCAGAGGTTCACAATAAAGCCGTACTAAATCCTCATTCTTTTTTTTTTTAATCAGTGAATACAAAATTTATACTATTTCGAATTTTCGTATCATGCAGTCCACGTAGGACGAACGGAGAATTTGTATAAAATATTCTTTGATAGTTTCTTCACGTCTGCAAAATTTGAAAAGAAAAGAGGAAAAATGTAAATGCATAGCCGAGGCTATGCACATTCGGACACGTTTGTTCATAAAGAAACTTTATTTATTATTGAATTATATTTCCCCTCATGCTTTGAGATATCTCTGACGGTTCCTCCAGACGTGTATTCGCGGTTAAATGAACTACGCTGCCGTGGAATGAACTATCTTGTGGCACACCAAGTTTCATACGAAGAAGTGAGTTAAGGTCCCTCAGCATTTCCGAAACTTTTGGGCATGTTTATATTGGGTAGCTATTCCGAAAATAATACATTGATAATGAAAATAAAAAAACGAAATCGTGGCGATTGCATAATTCCCCTTTGGCAGCGGAAAAAGGTAAAGGAAGAATGATCAGGTATACCAACCAAGAAAGCTTTTGGAAAATTGAAAACTTTTAGAATTGAATTCGTGTTCTCTGCGCCATGCTTAAAAATAGAAGGAAAAACCTAGGATGGTTCATGGAAATTTTATAAGATTTAAGAGTATTAAGAGGAAATGAAATATTAAGACAGAAGAAGTCCTTCTTTTTTCTTTATTCTAAATTTTTTTCTTTCGATTTTCTTTTTGGCAAATTCAAGAATGCGCATATGGATCCGCAGTGTTTCTCAATTAGAAGACATTCACATTTTTTTCGTTCTTTATTTTTTTAAATGTACCTAAAATTTTTTAAATAAGAATGACCAGCTGGCTAAAAGAACAGAAAAATTGAAGATTGTCTTGATAGTAGTAAGGAGAAAAGAAATCTTGAAGTTTAAATAAGGAGGAAGTATTTCTCCAGAAATTTACAATAATGGAATACCGGGTTAAACAATTTTATTTTTTTTTCGTAAGACTAGATTCAATATTTGATGGAATGTTACAACTAAAGCTTACAGCACTCACGGCAAATCTTCTTTCGCCCCCCCCCCCTCCTTTAGAACCATAACTGATTTTGACGCCGGGGCAATGGCCCCGTTTGTCCCTATTTAGTTCCGGATATAGTTTGATTCATCATAGAAGTTATACATCAATAATATACATTCCAAAATACATTAATAGATTTTCCAAAATAAATTAAATGAAAAATTAAATAAAAAAACGAATTACACGCTAATTAAAAAAATCACTCGTAAGGACTAGAAACCGAGAGAAACTTGCCCAGTTTCAAATCCTCCGGAGTGAAATTTAGCTATTTTTTTAAGCGTGTATATTTAGACGTCTTTGTAAAACAACTAAGTCTCGTATTTAAAAATTCGCTCAAAATTTAATAAACATGATATAAGAACTATATAACTATATCTAATAAAAATATTACAGTTTTACTTGTTAAGAAATAGATTTTCTATGTAGAACAAAACAAAGAATCAAATCGATTTCTATGGCCTATTATGTAGAGATTGATAGAAGCATGAAACCAATGCTATGCTTATTTAAAAAAAAAAAAAAAAAAAAAAAAAAAAACACTTAAGAATTTGAAACAGAAGCCGAAAATTTTTTAGTTACAAAGTGCATCGATAGATGGCGCTGCAAACGGTAATACAGATCTAAGAAATTAGTTTTTATCGCACACATAGATATAAGAATCTCTATATTGAGCGTAACGAGAGAAAACTTGTTGCCTCCAAACGGTAGCCATGATAGTGGCATGTGTATGCGCATGGCAATAACTTAAATTATATTGATATTTTGAATCATTTTAGAACGATCTGTATTTTAAAAAGTACTCGTATCGAAATATTTTCCCTCGAACTTATTTATTTTTCTAAAGTATTGCAACGAATGTTCTATTTTACATCGACGGCAGCCATGATAGTGTCAGAAATGGGGTGCGTTTTTGGCAACAAAAAGCACACGATTAGGAACATTGGATGAGCAATCTAGGCATTCCTAAATCTATGGTCGCGCACATGACCGCTACTTTGCTAAAAGTTATTGTTTGAGCTGCAATCCCTTGCAAAGGCGTCAATGGATCTCTATTCTTTCAAAAAAACGATGGTGACTGTCGGTATATTGCTCTTTTGAAACGTTTGTGGCCACTCAATTACCGTTGATGATCGACCGGCACCTGGGTTATACAAGATTGGGCTCGCCTACACCATACACAGTACGTTTTTGACTTTGTGGACGAACAATTGTATGATAATGCATTGAACTATTTGATACTCGTAGGAAAAGGCATGAATTGACTTCTGTATTCTCGACATCAACTCCTTCCTCAATACCCGAAATATTTTCCTGGCTACGTCTATGGCGTGTAGTGTGGAATATGTGCATATTAAATTGGTTTTAATGTGATTGTGGCATCCGTATTGCCGCTTTTAGCGCTATCTATCGGTGTAATTTGTAACTAAAAGTTTGTGGTTTCTGTATCAAATTCTCACGGTTTTTGTAATTAACACACCACTTGTTTTATTCGTCTATATATCACCAGTTATTCAATATCGACGCTAGAGAAAAAAATCATGTATATACATATTTTTTTTCTTTTTTCTTTAATTTAAATTCTCAGCACTGGGATTCAGCACGAATAGGCATGGTGTCATTTGGTATTGCATTTCATAGGAACTCATAGGATATAACTCATAGGATTTGAAAGTGAGAGCCAAATGAAGTAGCATTTGACCAGGCTCTTCCCTGCGCTTTTGTATGTAACACCACGGCTAATACTAAAACAAATAGTGTAGAAAATGTGACTCACTTCTGATAAAAGTTCGCCAACCCTTTCAGACCTGATTAAACAATTTCTGTATATGAATATGTGTATATCTATATATATAATGTGATATATTGTGATAAATAAAGATTAAATTTGTTTGCAATAAGTAATTAAAAAAATCCTGAATATTTAATTTCCGTTAACTTTACTTACACAATTAAATTGTGGACACATGTATTGGACGTAACAGGAAATGTCCGTTGCCCGGTTGTGACATCGTATAGGGGAAATTAAAATCCAAAGAAACGCTGAATTCCAAGAAAACAGAGACTACTTAAATGTTAAATAGGCTATATTTTATTTGAAATTGAAAGTATAAAAATGGTTTCAAGGATAAATTCACTGCAACACATTGCTTTAGAAAAATTAATACAAGGAACATACCTAATTATTTCGCATAATCACAGGGCGTGCTGGAGTTCCATAATTTATCAGTCCAAACCTCCTCGAGCGAAGAAATAGGAAGAAGTGTGTAAAAACTTTTAACAAAACGGCCAGCTTTTTACAGCTTGGCGAGTAAAAGCTGAGCCATTCGTAAGCCACTGCCCACGTGACCAAAAAGTGACCGGTAAGCGTAACAAGTATGAAATATTTGAAACTAACGGATCCAATGCATACCCACAAGGCAGAAGTGCCAGAATTTGGCGATCGCCATAACAAAAACCTACAACCCTGACAAGGTTGGGCTGAAAGGAATCCCGAATTTACTTTGCTGACGCTAAACCAAAATTAATTTAGAAGAGGAATACTTCGGAATCCCAGACACACCGAGGCGTAAAAGGAAGAACATTTTATCAAGCAGAAAGCTAAGTGGAGACAGATTAAAATTGAATACTGAATAACTGATTTAGAAAAACGGAACAAAAGGAAAATTATTTTAGAACAGGAAAATATGTGATCTGCATCACAACTTGGTCTGAAAGGTTAGAGTTGCATATTATGGTGGTGTTTCTGGTAAGTGAATTTCATTGGTGCCATTCTGAAATAAGCATCTCTTGTTTTCTCACGCATTAGTATTTAATGCATTTATGCATTCTTAAATATTGAACCCACTTTTTTTCTTTATTGTTTTCACGGCATTCATCAATTAACTATCATCGGACACATTTAAATGTGGTTTTGATATTAATTTAATGAATATTACAATGAATATTTAATGAATATTAATATTAATGAATTTAAAGTTTCCGTCAAAATTATTTGTTGATGAAATGAAGGGGAGAAAAATTTAAATTTATTGATTCATTTTTCATAACAGTATATTTTAGAACAAAAAAATACATCCTCAGAAAGTTATAAATTTTTAATTTAAAGTTTTTTTATTCGGTTTGTTAGAATTATTATTTTACAATGTTTGAATAAAAAATATTTTAAAGATTAGGCATGTCAATTAAAGACATTCTCAAAAATATCCTGTCATTAAAATTTTTCAATTCTGTTCGGCTGCTAAAACGTGGATTTTTCACCGAAACTATTATAAAATCTTTCACTTTAGCTTAAACTTATTTCGAGGTCCTCAAAATAGTGAAGCTCTTCTGACTTTCTTAAAAAAAATTCTCTCCTATAATTCACTTCCACAAATTTTCTTTTGTAAGAAAATACTTATACGTGTTTCACTTCTTTAATATGTTCTCTCAAAAAATTTTCCTTTGTGAAGTCGTTTTGACAGAAAAAGCTTATGCACTTAAGAATGGAAAAAAAAATATCGAGTGAAATAGGAACTCGAGAGACTTTCAACTGAAATTTGTTCAAAATATAGCTACCACATTTAGTTTGTATTAAATCTTTTTTCTTTTTGGGGGGCTGGCGAGTGGGAAAGGAATGAGGAAAGAAAGGCTGTGGAAGATCTCACTATTAGCTTTTCAAAGCTGGCGTTAAAAAGAAATGGAGAACGGGAGAAGAAACTTAACTCACTGATAAAATACTTGTTTCAGCATTCGCCTGATCTATTGCACAGTGTATCGTGTTGGAATGTGCTGTTAACTAATCGCGGCAGTTTTCTTCAGCAAATTATGTTAGGAAAAAGATGTGTTCCAGCGGGAAACAATAGCTGAAAATGAAGGGAAAGTATGTTTGTTTTGTTCTCCGACACTTTTGAAACGAGAGAAACGAATTGTGAAGACGCATAGCAAATAAAATATTTTATTTACGTATAGAGGGTATTTATAGTTAAATTTTCCCCGATAAATTATGTTCTACAGCAAGAAACGGATGAACGGATTACAATCAAATTTACTATATACAATATACATGAGATGCGGTCAAGGAATTTTGAAAAAAAACATTTTTTTTTTCGTAATGAAAATGTCCAAGTGATGCTTTATTAAAAAACAAGAAATTTAGTAATGAAATAGGCTAATTAAAAATGTACAGAGTCTCAATATTTTTCAATAGATTTTAAGCATTTAATAAGTAGTTTGAGTTATTTTTTTGAGCTGTTATCACCAATTTTCGATGCAAAGCGCCACCTAGTAGATATATTTTTACTAAACTTTTTAAACATTTTCCTGGAGCAGATCCCGTGTATATTTTATTTACCATTTGGTATATCATTATGCTTACTTCGGTATGAAACTTGGTGACCAGAAAAAGAAATGGACCCCAGCATAGTTCGTCACAGATGTGTTGAACGTTTACGGAAATGGACTCAAGGTAAAATAAAATCTTTTCCTTTCGCTATTCCATTGGTATGGCGAGAGCCAGCTAGTCAGGAGGATTGTTATTTTTGTTTAACAAAAATAAAAGGCTACAATAGCAAAAACAAAGCAAATGTTATGTACCCAGAAATTATTTCAAGTATTAGAACTGTACCGTATGGTCGCGATTTAACTGTGCCTCCACATCTCTTGATTTAACATCTGATTCTCAAGAACTGAGCAGTGATAAAACCAAAATCTTGTACGCAAACCAAGCAACTGATGTAGAACCACAAAAATTCACGCTAGCTGAGTTAAAGGATTTAGTACGCGATATAAATCTTTCGAATCAAAGTCCTCAAGTTTTAGGATCTCGACTGACGAATACAATTTTACTTTCTTCAGGAACAGCATTTTCTTGGTACAGAAAGAGAGAAAAAAGTATTTACCGAGTGTTTTTCCCAAGAAAGATCACTTGTATACTGTACTTGTATAAGATATTCCCGGACTTATCACTCATTTATTTCTCACCCCTGATTATGATCAATCTCAGTGGAGATTATTTATTGATTCTAGTAAGAGAAGTTTAAAATGTGTCTATTTAATAATGGTGATGTTCTAAATTCAATGCCTGTAGCTCATTCAGTATTTTTTAAAGAATCATATAAAAACTTTAGTTTTCCCCACAGTAAAATAAAATATTATGAATTTAAATGACAAATTTGTGGGTATTTTAAAATTTTATCAATGTTATTAGGCCAATAAGGCCGCTTTACACAAAATCCCTGTTTCTTAAGCGAGTAGGAAACCCGAGCTAAACGCTAATACTAGATAAGGAAAGAATGGCCAGCAAGAAAATATTTAAATCCAGGATTTAAAAAAAAAAGTGATTCGGCAGAACTTAGTTGATCCAAAAGCAGTCGTCTTGTCTCCCCTGCACATAAAATAAGGTTTAATAGAACAATTCGTAAAAGCCTAGGTAAAACAAGGGATTGTTTTTGATATTTAAATGAAGTTTTTCCACATTTATCGGAAGGTAAAACCAAAGAAGATGTGTTTGTCCGCCCACATATAAGACGGTTGATGAAGGAAGAAAAATTTGAGGAAAAAATGAAACCAGTCGAGAAATATGCATGGGTTAGTTTGAAAGACGTTACTCAGAAATTTTTAGGAAATTACAAAGGTCCTAACTCTACGCAACGGTCGTTGAAAAAATGCATCAAAACTTCAAGAACTAGGTTGTAACATAAGTTTAAAAATACATTTTCTGCACTTATATCTTGAATAATTTCCTGACAATCTTGGTAAAATGAGTGAAGAAAAAGGTGAGAGGTTTCACCAGGACATAAAGTGCATGAAAAAACGCTATCAAGAACACTGGAATGCCAATATATTGACAGATTACTGCTGGAGCGTAGAAAGAGACACTAAACCAGCTTAAAAATCTAAAGGTCACATCTAAAGGTTTCATCAAAAAAGAAGCGTCCTTTTGATGAAAAAGAGAAGTAATTTTACTGCATGTATTGAAATTTAATTTCTTATGAAACATGCACACACATTTATACACGTATGTATGATTTTATTTATTTATCTGATTTTTTTTTACAGTTTTTAATTAATGTTGTGTAAACTGTATATTCTCAAATTCCAAATTCTTATTTTATTAATTGTAAAAAATCCTGACGTAATACGGATACTATTGAAAATAGGAATCTATGAAATAGACTATATAATGAACACTATTGGCATATAGTGAATATATTGAATTGAAATATAATGAATGCTATTAAATATATAAAAAAATGATGTTATTTTTTCTTTGATTCTTTAAAATAAGAATAGGAGATTTCTTATGATTTGCATAAATTCATGAAAACCCCTGACAGAAAGAAAAAAGCCTGTGGAAAAAATAAATTGTAAAACATTTAATAAGGCCAATTTAGTATCAAATATTCAAAAATTCATGAATAAGGTTAAAAGGACTTTAAACAACCCATTTGCACCATTTTATCTTTGAAATCATAACTTACATACGATTTCTTTTAGATTATAATAATTATATTGAGTATAAAAATGACACATACTTTTTCCCTGACAAAATCAGGTTAATTTAATTTTTATACCTGAAAGCGGTAAAAGGGATCAATAGACTGTTGCTTGGTTAAAAAATATTTTTTTTAATTACGTGTTTATAATTTTGTCACCTTTTCAAATTTTATTTAATAAACACAAACACTTAAAATAAAAAGTAATTAAAGATAATTGAAAGAATTTCGTTTTTACATCTAACAGGCACCTTTAATACTAATCGAGGATTTCAACTTATCAAAAAAAGTTTAATGTAAAAACTGTTGAGTAATTGACTTAGTAAAACAAAAAAAGTTTTTTCATGATTGATAATGAATTTTCTAGTTTAAAATTGATGGATTGATTAATTTTTTGAATTGGGAATTTTTTGTTGTTTAAATGAGCTTAAAAGAATATTTTTTTCTGACAGTTACTTTTATATCAATGAGAATTTTTTTTAATCAACAAAAAATAAATGCATCAAAAACTTAGCTATAAAAGGGATTAAAAGTAATACTACTGTTATCTTATCATATGAACAATGATTTATGCTAGTATTTCTCTTATTTTATTTGAATTTCAGATTTGAAACTTCAAATTCAGTCATGAATTAAAAAGTATAACTTGGTGCTTGTTTAATATGATACTATAATTTTCACTTTATTTTCAGAGTAAAATTATTGAGAAAGAATAGGTTAATCATATCAAAGTCACTGTAAGTAATGTTCTTGCATTATATTTACATTTAAGTTATATCTTCTTCAAATAATCAACGAAATTAATTTTTTATACGCATTTTGCAAATTTCAAGGAAAAAAGAAGTTAAAATTATTATTTTAAACGCAACAGTGATCATGAAAATGAGATGTTTCAAACAATAGGAAAATTTTAAAGAAAATAAGATAGCCTCTTGGAAAATAAAATGCTTTATGACTTCAAAATATCTCACCAGAAAAATGTTTCTTAGAAATTACCAAAATAAAAAAAATTACATTCCTGTTGCTTCTTGGAAATTATCCTGTATTTTCAAATTACGGATATGAATGCCTACTGTGGTTTTCCAAGTTAGTCAGATAAAGCATTCGAAATTTTCAGCATATCGCCACAGTTGTTTTCAGCATGAATGTTGCACGAATAATATTATAAAAGCCACATGTAAGATTGTTATCGTATGCATCATTTTTAGTAAACGATTTCAAAATTTTCATCAAACTACGAATTTATTGATTCTACTTTTAAATTTCATGGAACACTCAAAAAATTCAATTTTTATATAATTTTTAAATGCAAAATACAAATAAAAGGCTTATACAATAGTTACAATAGTTATTATACTATACACACACACATTGTGAATACTCTGAATAAAATAAGCAAATCGCTCATATCTTTCAATAAAAAGGTTATAATTTTTATAAAACCAGCTTCATTTCAAAAGATAAACATTTATGTTTAATTTTTAATTGAATTATTTTTTAAGGGGCGTATTCATTCAGGTCCTTACGCTTAATTAATTTATTTACTGGTCTAATGATTAAAAACGATTTTAACTACTTTGAGAATAGAGCTACGTTCGTAGTACGCTTTGTTACATGGAACCACTTTGACGAGTATCGTCTTTCACACTAACGTCAACTAAAAATTTCCACATCATTAAGCAGAGCAAAAAATATTTTTTTTTCAAGATTTGCTTCATCGGAATATTGCAGAAGTTTTAAAGCTCTTCAAGACAAATCAACCCTTCATTCTTTGTATCTGATAAATGGAAAATGTATGTCCTATTACTATTACTTATTCTAAGCATGTAAGTTTACATACAAACTATCAGGTACAAAGTATCCCAAAAAGGCGGTAACGATATTTAATTATTTATTTATAGGGTGCATCCACCTACGTCACACTTTAGTATCTGTCAACACTAGTTCCGAAAAGCAGACGACAGCTTTGTACAAACGAACCTCTGAATTTGTACTGTTCTTTGGTATATTAATAATTTTAAAGCTATTAAAATTTTGTAAAAACGAATTCAAATTATTGTATTAATCCCGATGAGATTACTAAAGAGTTTATATTAATAAAATTGGCAAAATCGAAAGGATTGATCTGTATATTGATGATTTGTACGAGGAAAACATTGGTATTTGGTCAGATATTATTTACATGGATACCTGCAATTATCTGTTTTTTTTTTTTTTTTTTTTTTTTTTTGCTACAATTTTGTGACACGGGGAAAAAATGGCTTGCTTGCAAGTTTTTAGAAGACCACAGCCATTTTAGCACTCGATTTGCTAGTAAAAAAAAATGATGGTAAAGCGAATATTCTTCGAATGAACTATTGTCAAAGGGAAGGTAAGCAAACACATGGATTTATATTAAAATACAGAGATTATTCACGCACATAGCCAAGATTAAATTACATGTTCATGTGTCAAATGTATACGCTGTACTCTTTCTTTAATACTTTATAAAGCAATGTCATAATTATTTATTGATTAAAATAATCAATGCTGAAATAAATGTTCAAAATAATATCGGAAATAATACTACATTAAGGAAAAATTCGGCTCTTTAATTTTCAAAAAGTTATGCTTTTTAAATTGATATACGACCCCGCACAAAAAAATTCCTAATTAGTAAAATGTGCCCCGTATCTTAATGAGGTGATGCACAAAATTTCAGCCTTTCATCAAGAAACGTGTCAAAAATATCGTCAAACGAAGATCATCGGGGACTATACATGAATATAATTGTAAACCTTTATTGATAGAGTGGAAAAAATAGTCTTTCGTAATTTCTGTACGATCCCTGAAATGCGATCATCTGACGTGATTATTTTCTCTCCGAGGGCCTTTGAAAAGTGGTTTAGGTCAGCATATTTTTAAGATTCTTATCTCTGACACTTTTTAAAATATACTCTCAAATTTTGTACATCACCTCATTAATTTATAGGGTATATTTTACTAATCGAGAATTTTTTGTTAAGGGGTCGTATACAAATTTAAAAAGTGTAACGTTTTGCAAATGAACAAGAGGTTTTTTCTTCTAATAGTTTTTTTTTTCTAATTATTTACGACCTTACTTTGAGCCATTTTTCAATTTACATTGCTCACTTATCTCTAATAGATAAAGAATTAAAGCCTATTACCACCTTTTGGGGGGGGGTATCCTGTATATGATAGAAATAACTTGTGGATAGCTTTTCCTCTAAGGATTTTTAAATTCGATTTACCACGGATATTTGAAGACCATAAATTATCCCTTACGTGAAGATTTATATTCGTGTAACAAGTTAATAAAGAATGCGAAAAAGTTGCGAAGGGAACAAAACTAAGTAGGATAATGACTTATCTAACTTAAATCATAACATCCAGTTAATAGCAAGCCATCCAGGGTGTAATGAATTGATTACTCGAACGAGGTAATGAATTGTCCCCTTGCGTGCTAAAGTTGCATTAATTACCACTGTTGAAGTCAAGGAGGATCTTCCAAAAAGTTTAGAACTTTTCGTTTTCTTGAAGAATCGTCTGAGGAATTGGATGAGTGCGAAAGTATCTGTTTTTGATTGTATGCGTCAGTATTTAGAATTTTTTCCGAAATTTCCATGCATGTAAAAATATTATATTAAAGGAATTTTGTTTTTTGATATGTGGATTATAAGAGAATATTAAATAGTTCCGAAATTTTCTAGTTTATTAGAAAACTAAAAATGAATTATATCGGACTGCTTTATATGATGATTTATATAGACTTCATTTATAAATGAAGTATGAAATATTAATATTCGATGTTTAGGACTCGAAAATATATTATTCTACTGTCTAGACTATTATTAACTTAATAACCTAATAGCACTTTATCATATTATAACTAATAATCCACATTTTTTAAGCGCAGAATAAAAAAGAAACATTTTGATTTAACGAGCAATTATTTTAAAATATTTTACTTAGTAGAACATTTTGAAAATAGTTAAAAGTTGAATTTGTCTGTACATTAGTTGGATATGCTTTTGCGTAATATGACTCCAAACAGTAGACTGTTATTCAACTAAAAAATTTAGTTTTTTTTAATAGATTTTCATAAATTTTGAGACATTTTAAATATATTGTACATTATTGTTTGCTTATCATGTAAAATGACTTAAGGGAATGCATAATTTTTGTTAAATGGTAGGTATTTTCACATATCTTAAAATATGCCGGTTTCAGTTTTTAAAAATTTAGAATGGATTTTTAGATAATGTGAAAATTTTGAGTACATTTTACTCTTTTTCTTTTTTTCTCAGTGGCGTTTGGCAATATAGTACCAATGTTGTACTAAACTGCCGAACTGTGATTTATGTAAAACAAAAAAAAAGTTGTCTAACTCAAAAATGTACAGGGTGGCCAAAATTAAAGTAGAGATGTTTAGAACCGATTGGGAGAAAACGGTTGGTCTAAACTGAACGAAATTTGCGCTAAATAATAATTAGACCATAAGGTTTTGATTAAAAAATAAAATTGTTCAAATTTTTGTCACTAAGGGCCAAAGTGGCACAGTTAGGTCCATCTTTGGAGTAAAATAAGCATAGAAAGTACAGAAAGTTAACATTTTATAAGCATTTTGATTTTAACATCACATTTTACATTAAGTTTTGCATTTCACATTTTATTAAACATTTCAGCAACGTCTCTGATACGTAGTAATGCGTTGTAGTGAATATGCAGATATTCACGGGGAAAAGAGGAGGAACAAATTTCTTATGCAACTTTCATTGCAGTTTCGCACATGTTTCATTCAGTCCAATTTTCTTTCAGGACTCTGACGGTATTGTTTCGTGGTGCCAGATTTGAGGATATAAGGAAACGAACAAAATGTGTGGGAATCAATGATGCACTACATTTTGACGATCGTGCTTTAAAACTTCGCTATTCTAATTACGTGATAGCGTAAATTTGTACTACCAAAGAAATAAAAATGCTTCTACTACCCTTCGAGAACATCGAATGTTGCAGGGCCTAAAGAAAGGTCCAATGACTATCAAAGGTTTGCGAAAGATGATTATGGGTTTTGAAATTTCTGCAACTTTACGTGAGTTACCAGCGTTACCAGAAGAAAATTTATGCTCTCGTGAACTTCTGTGCTTATTTTACTCCAAAAATGGATCTTACAGAGTCACTTTGTCTCCTGCTGAAGGAAATCTGATTTGATTTTAAAAAAATTAAAATACAGTTCTCTCACAATCGATCTCAAAACACCTCTACTTTAACTAGAGCTATCCTGTATTTTAGGGGATGATTGTCTTTCATGACCGTAGCAAAAAAAAAAAAAAAAACAAAAAAAAAACAAGAAAGTTATAATCTATAAACGTAACAGTTGACAAATGTTTAATTCAAAAAATTTCTAAGTAATTAAGGATCTAAAACAGTGAATAAAGCACACAATGAAGTACCTATCTAAATGCAGAAAAATCGCGTTTTTGATTCCGTCACAGTAAAATATAAATTTTACTCGTGAAAGCTGTTAAGGGAATTTGTGTATTAAATAAATGTACACAGTTTATTCTTGTAATCTTACTATATTGGGTAACTATTTTAAATACTGTGTCAACAATTCACAATAAATCATTTCTTTAACAATAGCATTACGTATATGCAAATTGGATAAATTATAAAATAAACTTGAAAATGCAATGTAAAAATATTTTTTAACTTGTAGAAAATTATTCTACTAATCATCTAATGTTAGGCTAAAATAAATTACTATACTTGTAACTTTTTGCATAATAAAATACATTTGTCTTGTTTTGTTATATCTCTACTTATTATAAAAGAAGGTGTCTGTGTGTGTGTCTGTCGGCAGCGTTACGGACACACGGCTACACCTAGAAACACCAAATTTGGTACTCGGGAAGATGTAAATATGCAGTTGTGCACCTCGAAGCGATTTTTTCAAAATTCGACCTAGATTTATTTTATTTTATGTTTTATGCGATTTTTGGCATTTTTTCTCACCTAATTCGTAATAACGGCGGAAATTACGCTCGCAGCAAAACGGCATTTGTATCATCGGATAGATGAAGAAATTTTCTTTTAAAAACAGTTTGTTCTGAATACGTAACATGATTTACCGGTTTTTAGGAATTTTTTTACTAAACATCTGCTTCGCGATTTTTTTTCGTAAAATAATTTTAAAACTGTCGCATCTTGAATTCTATCCGTCATAACATTTAAATATTTTGACAAATCGTGAAACATTCTTTTCTCTCTCTTTTAAAATAAAAACGAAAAAATTATGTAAATTAGATGATTTTTTACGAATTTTAATGCAGCCTAATGTTTAGAATTTAATAGCATCAACGCGATCTTACGCCATTCATTACATTGCGAATTTATGTTCCGTTGTTGCCACAGAAAGGATTAAAAAAAAAGGGTTTTTTCAACCAATCGAGTTTTTAAATGGGATATCAGAATTTCAATTCGCAAGTGAGGATCTATGACGTCAAATTCTTTAAGATACGTAAAAATTACGCCATAATTTTAACTCATTTATTCCAGCTCTATTTTCAACACAGGGAGACGATATTTTGATTAAAATTTACTGTAGAAATAAACTAAGAAATTCACGATTATTATTATTAGAAGTGGTATTTTAATCCGATGATTATTTAAAAATTGAAATGTTTTCACGGAGCTGAAAATGTTCATTTTAAAAGTTACAAAGTTCGTTTCAAAGCGCGATATATTAAAATTTTTCTATTTACTATTTTTATTTTTGGCATTTAATTTAGCGCAGGCGTTGCCTAACATACGCATGCAGGTTGCGAGTATAGTTTTATTTTAACGTTGAATTACGTTCCTCCATAAAGGTCCAACGCAAAGTTTTAATGATACCGTTTGAAAACAATTATGCGAAATATCGAAATTAACTCCCTCAATCTACCGGGGTATCCTTTACGGCAGTCAAACAGTGACGTCATAAATTAAAAAATGCATGAAATTTGTAAACTCTGCAACTCTAACGCCCTGCCACAGTTAAAATGGGAATAAGTAGCTCCTCGAGATTACACAGTTTGATGTTTTTCAGGAGACAGGACTATGGAGGATATAAAAGATATCGCTATATTAGATACATGGATATTTAAAATGGCACCCCTTGGATATTTTCTCCCCACAGTAAGATGAAATGGTTTGCGGCGCTAAATACGCCAATCTTATAAAACTATGTATAAATTAAATATATATGGAGAGTTTCCGTGATGGCAACCATTATGTGAAATGATTATTATTTATGCTAATGCGTAAATTGCAAAGAATCGCCACAGAATCACAAGATCCCATTGAGGCCAAATAATCTAAGCTGTTTCTTTTAAAGGAGCCTTGAAGAGGGAGAAGCGAGTATAGATAGTATTAATGTACGTAATAAGTAGTATTATTAGATTTGTAAAGATAATATGAATAAATCGCAATGTACCACGTTAATAAATATTTCATGAAATTAAAAGTGTTTATCCTTTTTCATCGGTTGTCTTACAACCAACTAAATGAAAAGTAATTCTAATTTGCGTTAATATATCCCGCAGTAATTTCAACAGAGGAGATTACTTGAACTTTTTTAAAAATGAAATTCTGTTTTGTCAGATGCAGATATGATTTTAGTAGTAAAATATTCCCTTCTTCCCGTATGAAGAGCGGGTGCCAGCTATTTTAAAAACATCTCTTGAAAATAGCATAAATGTATTCAGAAGACCTCAAAACGTGTCAATACACCAAAATCTCGAAGTCGAATTTTTTCATGATTACAATACTTTCCTTATATGGTACATGTTCGGAAAGAAATAAATCGTGCTCCATTTCATGTAGTGTCTTGTATTTAATGCTACAACTTGAGCCTAAAAAACAGTATTACATAGAAATAAGACATTTTGAAAGCCAGGAGTTCTCTGCAAATCATTAAGCTTTCCACTTTTTTATAGTGAATGACACTGACGTAGTTTTTTGAGTCATTATACTGCAATGATCAGGTTAGTACTCATAACACAAACTTTACATTAAGCGTCAAATAATTTTGCTCTTTTTTTTTTTTTTTTTAATTCCACATCACGAATAATTTCGAATTACACATGTAAGGAAAATTTTCGTTTCCTACCGTACGAAGAACGGGCACGCAGCTAGTATTTTATATTTGGAAGTTATTTAACATTTAATAATACCTCATATGCTGTAATAATCAATATAAATTTATTTAACATCTCTTAAGCATAATGCATTTTTTATTTCCATAAACATAAAATTCATATTCTTTGAATTTAGCTCATGTTGAAATTAAAATTCATAGACTGTTCAATAAGGCGAACAATTCTCATCTTAGGAGGGAAAAATTAATGTAAGGCATGTTGTTCCCATAAAAATTAATTTCTGAAACTAATGAAAACCTGTTGAAGAATTATCTAAAAAACTTAATAACAGTTTTATAAAGATAGAATTATTTTTCTATGAATAAAAAAGTGGCCAGGTTTAATTTTAACGGGAGAAGTGGAATTAAAAAAAATGAAAACTAATATTCTACGTAAGTTATTTAAAATGCTCCTTGAGAATAGGGAAAAAGTTTGCAGAATTTGCATTAATTTTATCGCTTCAAATGCAAATTAATGAAAATTTTCATTTCTGCAAATTTCTTATGAAAAAAATATCTAATAACGTTTTGCCCTCTTTTTCATTTTACTTGGCATGATTATAACAAGATAGAACGGGTCAAAACATTTTAATTAAGAATAGAAATGCTCTGGCAGAAGAACATATAAAATAAAGAAAGAAACATATCTGCTTTTGACATGAAAATATTTATCCAATAATAAGAAATTTTGTACTTATGTGTTCATCTTTTACACATGTAATTTGTAAATTGAACTTATAACTGTCTGATACGTGTTAAAAGAATTAACTTCTTTTTATTTGATGTATTTATTCACGTATTTTAGTATTTAATTAATTCCATAGCGGTATTTTTCTATTTGCATATTAATTGCTCTCGTTTATCATGTTGAAAATAACAATGATACAAAATAGTTTGCATGGTCGGGTGAATAAATTTTAGAATCATAAAAGTTTTATATTGTTTGGATATAAGTTGTAAAATTAAGTATAAACCTTAAGAGTTGTTAC
>JAWZYV010000831.1:0-18524 GCA_038373885.1 Cheiracanthium punctorium | reverse complement strand
GATTTAATCTATGCCACTAATACTTTAAATACTGCATGATGTGGAGAACCGTTTTATTTTATAATTAAATAGTTGTGTACCCGCTCGTCGCAAGGCAAGAAGAGAACATTTTCCTAAAATGTGATCATGACTACCTGTAACAAAACAGAATCTCCAAGAAAAAAAATGTTCAAGTACAGTCTTTTCTGTTGAAACTACCGCGGGATATATTAACGCGACGTAGAATTACCTACTTAATGTTTAGTTAGCTGTGCTGTAAGACGGCTGTTGAAAAACGAACTGAGCACTTTTAGTTTCACGAAATATTTATTAATGCGGTATATGATGGTTTGATCAATATTGCCCTAGTATATCTACTATTATTTATACTATCTTCTACTGATACCAATACTATATGATTTCGCTTTTTCCTCTTTAATGCTAAATTTAAAGAAACGGTTTAGATATTTGCCACGAATGTAGTCTTTTATTCTTCGGTGATTCTTTGTAATTTACGCATTAGCAAAAAACGATAATCATTTCACTTTATGGCTGCCATTAAGACAGCTCTCTAAACATTTTAATGCAGAATTCTTGCCAGATTGGCGTATTGAGCACCGTAAAATATTTCCAGCGATTCGAAAACGTGTCCCGTTTAAAAATTATATCGAAAATAATACTGGATAATTCCTTGTTGAAAAAAACAGCATTCAATTCTTTTTCTGGCAACGTAATATAAAATAGGGAATTATTTCGTGCGTGGAGTATGTTTTGTTTGTGAGCTCGTTATTCTGATTGAGTTTCGAAAGGGGTTTTAAACTCGTTACATCAGAATGACGTAGATTTCACATGTGGAAACTCAGTTATTTTAAAGTCATTTTATTTATGTTTTTCAAATGGCAATTTTATTCATTGTTACCGTTTCCCAGACAACCATAGCGGAAGATATCATACCGGAATCTTGAAACAGCTGCTAAGAATTCAAAATCCTTCTTTACATAAAAATTCGCAAAAGATCTCCTAATTTATATTTTTCCTCCGTTCTTCTTTTAAAAGTGATAGAATTGTATGCTCCGTCTTTTGCCGAAATATAAAAAAGTTATGACAGATAGAATGAAAGATGCAACAGTTATAAAATTATTTTACGCAAACGTCGTCAAAAGAGAAATTCTTTTTAAAAATTCCCAAAAATCGGCAAAATATGTTACATAGTCAAAACAAACTGTTTTCGAAAGAAATTTTTTTCCTCTATACGATGATGCAAACATCGTTTTACTGCGAGTGCAATGACCGGCGTTATTACGTATTATGCAAGAAAAATCGTTAAAAATCGGACAAAACATAAAATAAAACATTTTCTAATTCGAATTTCGTAAAAATCGCTCCGAGGCGTATTAGGATCTGTCCTAGTGAAGCCATATGCAAAATTTGGTAGGTCTGCGACCAACCGTCTTGGCGCAATGCGATCGAGAGACGCTTGCAAGCACATCGGTCGGTGGTCACAAACCTACCTACATAGCTACATACAATGTTTACTCTCGGATTTTATTATATATAAGATTATTGCTCCTAACAGATATATCTTACTAGTCTATAGCAATAACCTTCGGAAAAACTGTATCCTAAAAAGCATATTTCATAACTGGCTTCCCGCTCAACGTTTCAAGATTTGCAAAACGAAATGAAACATCAAAAGAAAAAAGAATGGGTTACCATACTCAATCGACAATCTCTCTCACTCGCCAATCTTCAAATGCATAAAAAATTCATTTGTACTTCGTATAAATAATCTGAATTAATATAGCCAAATCCGCGATAACAGTTCAAATTCTTGGTGCCTTATCGTGCAACCGTGAGATATTAGTTGACCCTGGGTTTGACCTCTTGCTTCCCGTAAGGAGGCACGTTAAAGGGTGTGAAATAGAACATTTGATTCGAGAGTAATCCAAACAGATTGAAAGAAATATCCTGGTTCATTGCTGAATTTCTAACAAAATAGCTGCAGGAGCTCTAATTTGTTTTATTGTAAATTTGAGCATTAATTACCTAATTTTTATTTAAAAATTAAGTAATCTTTTGTTTTACCCCTGCTATATTTAATTTAATAAAAAATGTCAATAGAAGCAATTATGTAGGCTGTTTTTTAATTTAAATTTTTAATTTAATCTAAAATTTAATCAAAATGTAAATTTTTAATTTAATCTCAAATGTAATCAAAAATAAATTTTTAATTTAATCTAAAATTCTCTGAAGAGAAAAAGACAACAGGAGCTGAGCTCTCATGCAAAAGCCTCACTGGTCTTCGTGTAATACTCTCTAACATATTTCTGCACCCTATTTCGGTAGATTTTAAAAGAGGCTTAACGTAGAAAAAAAGTCTCCAAATATGTTTTTAAGGAAAAGTTTAGCAAAATTGGAAAAAATTAATATAAATTATAAAAATGTTAAGATTAAAATTCACAATTCTGTACAAAGTGGGGGTTATATACTGTCATATACAGAGTGGAGGTTCCACTCTGTGTAGTAAACATTTTTAAACATACTGAACTCGTTTGTATTATTTTAGTTTTTAGTACTAAAATATTTGAAGGCATAATATGAACTTCTCCCCCCCCCCTCAAAAAAAAAAAAAAATAAAAATAAAAAAAATAAAAAAATCTTTGCAGCGACCCTGCCTTTGGGTGCCCGGAACTTATATCCCCTAACACTTCTACGCCGTATGAATGTGAAACAATATTATTTAATTAAAATAACAAAATTTTATGCCAACACTACGAAATATATATACAGGCCCATTACTGCCAAATAGTGCTGGCCCGGTCATTAAATATTTGAAATAAGGTATCACTCAAAAAAATGTGATTACAAATAAGCTTGTTTGCTAAGTCGCAAAGAACAGTGACTATGACGTCACAACAACCGGCAGTCACAAATCAGTCCCGCAGTGACTTCACAAAGCGATCATTTAGTGACTGATCACACAGTAGTCACAGGGTGACTTCACAGTGACGTCACCTGGTGACTGGTCACAAAGAACGGGTCGCAGTGACCACAGTGGAGTCGCATCACTCACAAGTCACAATGTAACTAGTTTGTGATAGTCCTGTGACAGTTGTGACCCTCTGTGACGTTACAGCGACTGTTTTGTGACCATCTGTGCTACTAGGGAGGGATAAACCTTTACAGAAATTTCGGGCAAAGAAAAATTCCATTTAATTATTCCTTAATTGGCAGTTTAGAAACGCTCTTGAAAAAGAAATAACTGCCCACAAGGGAATTTATTCGCGTTTTAAAACTTCGCAAAATATAAGCACGAATTTTCCTAACTATGCTTCAATCAATGCTAACAGTGCTAAACTGAATTCGGTTAATTCTCTAAAAGACATTGTTACACTTGTATGTAAATATACATCTCAGTTTTCCCGCCTTCTGTTTTCAACCGAAATTTAAATTTCTATTCCCCAAGGGAATACAAAAGTAAAAAAGTAATTGAATTTTTAACTTTTGACTTTCGTACAAACTTTTATCTGCGTTCCTACGACATAGAAGACGTTTCTGTGTGGGTTTTAATTCCTGCACACCATTAAAATTATTTCAGCTGGGAAACAGCGCACCTTTGCTTTATTTTTAAATCATTTTAATAGAACGAGAGACCCCCCCCCAAAAAAAAAAAAAAAAAAAAAAATTTGCTGTCAAAATAAATTTTAAGTGGATCTTATCGCACGTTCTCTTATTTTTTTTTTTTTTTTTTATGGAATGTTTTTCCCTAATTCTCTGGATTACAATCTTCGGGAAGTTAGAGCCCCAATTTGGGGAAGAATTCCAAGAATTGAAATAATAATAATAATAAAAATTGGTAGGTAAATGGAAATTGGAAATTTGCGTTAAGGCTGTAGTTCGAAGGGGGAAAAAAACCCTGTTTTTGGTCTTAGTACACAAACTGAAATCAAGTAATAGCACCAGGGTATCAAAAAAATTCAACATGGTTCTTCATAAGCTGCATTACGCACTGTAATAGCGAAAAAACAAACAAACAACAACAACAACAACAACAACAACAAAAAAGCTATGCCTTTCGTAAAACTTTGAGAAAAAATCCGAAACATCGGAGTAACCCGTCGTGGCCAAAGCCTTCCAAGGCAGCGACCGGCCATTGAAAAAAATGTCTTGAGTATGATGTTGTGCGATTACGGCCAATTAGCCTCACCTGAGCTCTCGGCCGAGGGGTGGGGCTTAGCGATAACTATAGTGCTCTGTCTCGGGCGGGCTCGATTATATTTGTCTTTAATTTGCACAAACGGCAAAATTTATGATATTCTATCAATGAAGTAATTGTCTTTTATTTAAAATATTACCTGAAATTTCAGGCTCGGGCTCCGACTTAAATAATATCATTTGGGCGGGCTAGAATTAAGTCTTCGGTCTCAGGCTTTGAAAAATGAGCTCGAACTCATTTCTAGAGGAGTGCCCTCTGTAGGTGTCTTTCTAAGGGGTCCTAACCTGTATCTACGCTAAGTTTCGAAGGAAACCACGGATAACTACGAACGGTTAAGTCGACGGACGCGACGTGGTTTTGAACTAGGCCCCTTCTGTCTCCCAGTTCAGAGTTCAGAGCGCTATGCGCTCGGCCCTTGGTGGGGCTCCAGAGTATCAGCTTGCCGTTGTGGTACACTTTAAAAAAAATATTTCTGCTGCAAAACTGAAACAATAGATTTTATCAAAATGGAGTGGGTTTATGTTGTTTATATGCACATTTACAATACATTTAGCACATTCACATTACATATGCACATTCACAATACATCAATATACAAATGATACATTATTTGCTTTAAAGCATTTTTTTTTTTCTCCATAACCTTCTCATGAATTATTCCAAACCTTCAATGTTCTTTTGAGGTAAAATGCAATGTTTAAACAGTTTTTAAAGAAATCAAATTACGCCATTGACTCAAAAAAATTAAATTGTATCTTTACAAGTTACTAGCGCTATCCAAACAAAAATAAGCAACTGAAAGTTTAGGTACAGTTTTTTTAAGTTTTGAAGCGATTGTCCGCGGTGGTATAAAATCAGCGTTCTTCGACGGCTCGCCGGTCTAGACCTCGGTGGCGGCGGCGTAGCACAAATGCCCAGCGGCGGCGGCGCAGATCTCTAGAGATGGCCAATGATTCGATGTGTCGAATCAGTGATTTGAATCTAGGTACTGAGTGGCTCAGTCTTTACACTCACTATCTACTGATTCGAATCTCAAGCCTTCAACTGTGGAGAAATATTCCCAGTGCGAAGGGAAAGAAAACTTATTTTCCCTTTGCCGTTCCCAGAGATTTTCCCTTACTCTTTCAACTCTTTTCGACTCTTTACGACTCTTTTCGACTCCTTTCGACTCTGAGTCGATCGAACGCAGCAACGAATCTTTACTGATTCAGTGTTTCGCTCTGTTTCGGTGATTGTGTACGACGAATCTCAACTCAGTAGAATCTCAAATGTTTTAGTGATTGTATGCGACGTCGTTGGTGTCTCGAATCTTCTATCGACTCAGAGTCGAAAGGAGTCGAATGTTTCATTATCTGGAGCTTTTTTCGAATCTTTGGTGTTTCATTTCTTGGTGGTCGGATTTAAAGTTTTATCTGTCTGGGGGTGTGGAGTGGGTCGAACATCGTTTGCTTTTGGCGGGGGGCATATGCTTTACTTCCTAAGGGCAAGAGTGGTCAATCACCCCCCCCCCCGAAAAAAAAATTAAGAAAATTCAAGTATCAGAGCTATTTAAAAATAGTATTTTCTACAATCAGAAACATTTTGTCACCCCATCCAAATATTACATGCCAATTTACGCCAATGCTCGTGGAAGAGCGATGGGGTGTCTCAAAGTTGTTTAAACCTTTTTCCCTCGGGGGGGCTCTCTCCTTCCAACTTGTCTGGCTGGTTTAATATTTCTTTAAAATTTAATGAAACATCCCTTTTCTACTTTTAACTTCAATATATGTCCCCCTGCCCCCCACCCTAAAAAAAAAACAAAAACAGACACGTTAAGTTTACATGGCTGCGCGTTTTCATTTGAAGGGAAATAGAATGAAATAAAGTTAGCCCAAGCAGCAATTCATCAGTGGCCAAACATCGCTCACCGAGGAAGTTGACATGGGGCCAACATCGCCGGCGATTGATTGGGCATGTCTCATCGGGTGAAGATTGGCCAATCTTCTGGCGCCAATGGATTTGAATCGTCGGTCGAACAGTCGCCAAACAGATACCAAAGACTTTCATCGTCGGTCGAACAGTCGCCAAACAGATACCAATAACTTTGATCGTCGGTCGAACAGTCGCCAAACAGATACCAATGGCTTTCATCGCCGGTCGAACAGTCGCCAAACAGATACCAATGACTTTCATCGCCAGTCGACCAATCGCCAAACAGATACTATCGACCGTCGATCAGTTGCCAAACGGTTATTATCGACGGCCGACCAATCGCCAAATGTTAACCCAAGCAATCCCAGCCTTTATACCCCAGTTTCTATTGTATATATATATAAATTATTCGCTCTAAAGGTAATTTTATTATTCCAGGTATTTTATTTTTCAATCTGACAAATAGTACTTTATATATATGTATATATTGTCACCTTTAATAAAAAGTGGCACTGCCAGAAGGGGAGGGGGCAGTTAAAATATCAGGATATGTATTTCTGCCCCCCCCCTTCATATTTTCACTTTACTTAGTATGAGCTCTCAGATATTTACACTCACTTAAAAAAAGTATTTGAGTGCAAGGCAAAATTTCCTATTTTGATTTTGTATAAATACCCAGTTTAAAACACACTCGAGAAATAAATAAATAAAATATATAAATGTGTGTGTATATACAGTAGTACCTCGACTTAAGCAATTTTCAAATCTCATCAATTCGCCTTTTTTATTTACTAAATAACTTTGGTTTACGATTTTAATAATGCAATTTGCTATATTATCTTAAGATTTTTCTAAATAAGAAAATTAGTTAAATTATTCTTTGAATATGCAATATTAATCCCCACCCCCCCAAAAAAATATGGCTATGCCTGTGTATAATGAAGTAACAGCCTCATAGTTTAAAACAAACATTAAAAATGTTACTTTTTATTAATTACTTGTGGGCATAAACACAAAAATGTATAGAAAATGGCATCACTGATATTCATCCCCCCTTTCTGCATACTGTTACATAGTAGGTTTAAAAAAATGCTCCTATATAAAACTCTGCCTACACTCACACTAATTTTAAGCTGATCAAGTGTAAAAAATAAAAATATATGTAACTTATCCAATGTGTATGTAACTTAAATTGGGTAAAAAAAGGTGGAGTCAGTACCATATGGAAAAACAGATTTAAATAAATAATTATTCTCCAAGTAGAGGGTTCCTTTTCTTTTCTTTTTCATGCACTAAGTACTATTTTTATACTCTAAACTGACATATTTGCAGTCCCAGGTTAACTTAGTTGATCAGTTACTTCATATTATAAAGTTTTATTGTACTTTTTCCTTGGAACCTTTAAAATGGCAGCTTCTCCTGCAGTAGGTTTTCATTTTGTCGAATGAATGCTTATTAAACCTATGAAAAATATTTCACCACTGTTACACCCCCCCCCCAAATTTTTACACTTAAACTGGTGCCCCCATTATGAAATGGCCAGTAGTTCAGGCATTTGTAGTGGTGAAAGACTTGATTATTAAGTACCCTCCAATCAAAAATTTATACTTACCATCTTCTTCAAAAGCATTTATCATTAAATTTTTATGAACTGTTGCTAATCACAAAACATGTTTTTAAAACCCCATTCATAGTTTTCTCAATAAAAAAGATTAATGACACAGATTTTAATGATATTCAAGGTAAAACATAATTAAAAATAAAAAAGTTTATTAACATTCTTTATTACACACAAAATAAATCAGTATTTCATGAAATAAATAAATATATATGCAATGTTTTTTCCCTCTTTCCATCATTTTCCATCTACTACTTGTTCGTTGTTCTCTGGATGAAAGTTGATAACCAGAAACTGGGAAGAAAAAAAACAACAAAAAAAAAAAAAAAAAAAAAAAAAAACAATGTACAATTTAGAATTTATAAAACATTAGAATCTCAGAAATGTCACATTTAAGATAAACAAGAATAAAACATTAAGTACTTTCAGATGCAGTAGTATCATAAAAGGTTTCAGTCAAAAGGAGGTATATAATTTCAGTCAAATTGCAAAAACTCCAGCCTGCAATAAGACATAATTTAGTTGCCCTCCCCCCCCCAAAAAAAATAGTAATTTTAGAACATTAATTAAATTACATGAAATAATCCATTAACACTAAGTGCACACAAGTAGTTCATAAAATAACAAAAATAAATTCTTTAATTTCTTAACAAAAATAATAAGTCTATTTAAGGAAGTTAATTTTTTTATAAAAATTTATTTAAAATTAAATGCTCTATTAGTTTTTATCTATTTGAAAGTAATGACAATTTATCCATGTTGTGTTTAGTGAAGAAAATTTGGAAAACTAATTTCTTATTAACACGTGAGAAACCTAAGCTTACCTTTGTATAATAAAATGATATTTTTCTTGTTACCGTATTTACTTGTGTATAACGCACACTTTTTTTTTTTTTTTTTCAAAAATTTAGGGCAAAAACTCTCTGTGTGCGCGTCATATTTGGAATAATTTTTCATTGCTGCATATAATCACACGATATAGGTTTGAATAAAAAAAAATACTCAAAGAAGAAAATAAAACTGGAAAAATCTTACTTAATAGAAGTCATTTTTTGCTACATATATTTTCCCCTTCTAACACTTCTTTCATACAACAGTGCTAGAAACATTACATTAATATAACTAGCAATCCTTATTGGTGCTACCTTGCTCTGGTCACAGTCCTCGTCATCACTGGCACAGTCAATGTCCTCGTATATCATATCGTCTTCTGTTCCATCCATCCGATTGGAAATTCCAGTCACTTTGAAGCTCTTTCTTATCGGCTGAGATGCAATTCCAAGCTTCAAATATCTATTCACATATGGTTGCGAGAGAAGCACGCTTCATTCTCCCGCTTGGAGTGAATTTGTGATCTGTTGTTGTCATCCAACAATTGTAGGCATGCCGAAATACAACCTTAAATGGTCGGTAGATGACAGCATCTAAGGACTGCAGCACTTTCGTCATCCCACCAGGTATCATGACTAAATCACTTGAGTGACGAATTTGCGCTTTTATTTCACAGGTCCTGTGTCCACGGAAGCTGTCCAGAATCAGCATTGATGGCCGACGTAAAGCAACAGCCCAACGTTCCCACACAACTTTAATCCAGTCTTTCATGAGCTCCTCTGTCATCCAACCCTTTTTCCTGGACTCTTACAATTATCCCGACTGGAAAAGATACCTTAGGGATAGTTTTTCTTTTAAATCACATACAGTGTCAGCCGTAATGGACAGCATAATGGTGCATCATTGCTTGTCTGCTCCTGTTGTGCGCATTTGAATGCTTCTGTCTCCAACAGGATGAACAGTTGTGGCTTCTGGCATGTCAAACCACAATGGAGTCCGATCTGCATTGCCAATTTATGACATCTGATATCCCTTTTGTTTTCGCAGCCTTATAATGTATTGGGAGAATTTGGTACGCTGTTCTTCGTATTCTTCCATCAGCTTTTGTGACAGCGTCGTTCTTCTCCTGATAGACTGTTACAGATCATAAAGCGTTGCACTCAGCCATGGCTCCCCTTGATGTCTTCTCTTGGAATATTCATTTTCTTAGCTATTTTACAGGCCTCAAAGATCAACATTTCTACCGAGACTGAGTATCCCAATTGCCGCAGATCCATTACATAATTCAAAAGCTGCTGCTCCACTTGCGGATATTTACACGACTTCCCCTCCCCCCAAAAGCACATTTTTTAGATGGTGCTTTCTTCAGTTTTTCTTCAATATGCCGCCACTCTCACACGTTTGACTCGCCAACACCGAATTTCTGACTTGAAACATGGTTACCATTTTCTTCTCCAACCCTTAGGTAAATACTGAACTACTTTCAACTTAAATGCTGCAGTATAACTAGTTCGCTTTACCATCTTACTCCCACGTTGTCAAAAGACTCTCACAAATAATGAAGGAATGGACAATATTTGTGTGACATTATTTTGCAACCAACACGTGACCCACCAACTGCTGTGATTTGTTCCATAACGCAGGGAGACCGGGTTGGGTTGGTCCATTTTTGAATGGGGGAAGAAAATCCAGGATCATTCCTCTTTATCTTTTTCTTTAAGCTAAGTGACGAGCGTAATGCCCAGTCCAAAACTGACAAACAGAGAAAGGAAATGCTGGTAGTTTAGGTATTTGGAAAGCTGGACTAATAATTTTGAATGGAATGCTTAGGTTACGAATCTACAAAGTCTTTTGAATGTCAAATTTAAGGTGCGCGTTATATACGAGGTAACAAAATTTCTCGATTTTTTCTTGTTAAGTATAGGGTGCGCGTTATACATGTGTAAATACGGTATTTGAACACCATGCATGTTATGATGAATAAAACTTCAACCATCAATAAGCTTGACTTACTTTGAAGAAATGATGTAAGCTGATGAAGTTATCAAGTAAAATTTAAGCATAATGCAAATCCGGGATACTGTTTCTTAATATACATGCATAAGATTTTGCCTATATTTTAATTTCAGTGACAGAATTTTGGTAGGGCTTAGGATGCCATGGGGCATCCTAATAGGGCTGAGGTAGTGGATAAGGAAAAAAAAAAAAAATTCAAATGGGGGCTTTTTGTGACAATCATTTGAATTAAATGATTAAGGATGTTTTATCTTAAAAAATGTTATAAGTTCTAATTTAGCACTAGTATAGTACAGTGAAACCCCCTGATTATTCCATAATAAAATCTATTTGCTTTAAAATTTGCTTTTTGTGTTTTCCCAGAACAAAAAGCTCTACAGCCTACTTCTATGAATTTCTCTTTTTGTGTGACTCAATGTGTTGCTCCAATGGTAAAATCACTTGTTACTTAGACATAATCTCACGTCAACTACAAGATTTGTACATTACTTGATAAACAAAAGCACTTACCTTAATTTCGTCTTTCCTTTTTTATCAGAAGGGTGGGGGGAGGGGTGGCAATCATCTTCCACAACATCTATCAAACAATAACAGGCCGAGCTTCATCCATAAAAACAATTAAAACAAAAATTAAGCACCATGGAAAAATAATGAAAGCAAATGCAAAAACATATGTACAAGTGTGAAACTAATTATTACAGAAGACTTCATCTTAACCTGCATAAAAATAAGATTGGAGATAAGTCAGTTCAGCAAAATTCTGGTTAAAGCCAAAAAGAAAAAAAAAAAAAAAAAAGAAAATCAGAAACACTTTCAAATTTTAAATATGCATTAAAGTGCTATATATTAAAAGCGTATCATATGTTATTTATGGGTCGTCTCTATTTTTGTTCCTGATTCCATTAACTTAGAAATTGGGGGTTAATGGAATGATGAATAATGTATCATTATTCATGATAGTGCCGTATTTTTCTCCCTTATTCCATAAAACACATCTTTAGAATCGAAATCCATCTAAAAATTGCCGACTAAAACTGTTTTAAAATTTCTGCCAAGCATATTCCAACTGTACTTCACCATTTTAAATACTATTTGGAATGGGCATCATAATCCATGATTGTGCCGTGTTTGTCTTTCTTGGGTTGATTTCTACATTAACGCCTGGACTCTCGCCAAGGTGATGATAATTAAACATATGCAGTTACCACAGCGATTTTTTTTTCTACAGTAGAAGACCCAAAATACGCCGGGCTGTAAAATCCGCACTGTCTGTTCAATGTAAACAAAGAAATCTGCCCTGCCAGCTGCAAGTTCAGAAAACTACAGTATAACCAGAAAGTAAAACTAAATAAGCTATTTCCACTTGAAAAATTTTTTTTAGGAGTCTGTGAGCTCTAATCTTAACATTGATAACTTTCAAATGACTGACAGTGACATAATTGACACTGAATTATGACCACATGACGCAGACTCTGACACAGTAACAAGTGAGGATGATCAAAAAGTTGATAAATTAACATTTAATGAAGGTTAGGCTGTGAGAAAGAAATATCTCAGATTTGTAGAGCAACAAAGCTGTGTTACAAACAGGAAATAATTGAAAAAAAAAAAAAAAAACTATAATTAGAACATCCCAGTCCTAAACTGTTGAATATACATGTTTAAATAAGTTGTACTATAATCTCATAATTTTGTATATTGCATTAATCCTCTGTATTTTTATATTATGATTCTAATTATAAGTAACATGATTTGCTTCCCTTGATCTCTATTGTATATTTTTTTCTATTATTTTCTGCGGGGGGTGGAAATAGAATAAATTTCCTATTATGACCCAAAATCCGCAAAATTCTCAAATCTGCACAAGGTCTGGAACCAAGCTGTGTGGATTTTGGTTCTTCTACTGTATATATGTGGTAACCATAATTTTGAATTGAATAGCGATTTGGAACAACCTGTAAGTACAGCATTCCATTACTTATTCATTTATTTTGGGTTGACAATTAATCTAGTTTTAATAATTGTCTTCAAATTCCTTAACGGGTGCTTTCATCGGTAATTTGTTCACTTTCATTTTCATCTAGTTCTTTTGGGAGAGCGTTGAAACTCATACATAACTCTTAGAGACCCATGACTGCAAAGCTTGCCAAAGTGAGGCAATTTTTTAGGTTGGCAAGAGTGGGGGTGTTAAAATAGGAATCAACTCTTTCTTGTTCCATTTTCTATTTACAATTTACCTTTTCTATTTACAATGTTTTGAATAAAAGAAAAAATATCTTGAGTGACTCCATTTGACTTTCCGACCACTTTATCTTTACCAAGCATTTAAATAAATTTCATTTAACTCAATCGGATGCAGTGTTAAGGCACTAGAGCACCATGGGTGATCACTCACCCTAGTGACCATGGTTTGAGTGCTGTAATGTATAAGCACGCTTTTTTGTAGTCCTGTAAAAAACTGTAAGTTATACACTTACTAAACTTTATGCAGTATGTAAAACAGACACCTATAATATGCATACCTAATATGAGCTCAATCGAATGCACTATGTAGATACTAGCTCACTTCCTTAGGCTATAATAAATAAGAATTCATTTTACAACCCTGTGAACAAACTATCGGCTCTACACACATCAAAATCCATGTAAGTCATGTCATAAGACCACGATGTTACCCAATTTGAATTACATCAGATGCACCATACTAGCAGACTTTCAAGTATTTCTGACTATAGCCCAAAAAAGGAAAAAAAAAACAACTAATATTTGCCCCGTAGAAAACTACTAGTCTTATACACAACAAAATCTATACAGGTTGTGTAACGGTGACCTATAATATACATCCCCAATTTAAACTTACTCAAATGCACTATTTAGATGCTAGCTCACTTTAAATGATTTATATTCCATAGGCCATAATCAGGGTCCGACAAACATCATGAGCCCACTCGCCTGGGCGACTACAAAAGATCTTTTGGCGACTAGATTTTCCTGACTGGAAAAGAAAATACTGTCATCCCAAGCACTTATGTTTTTTTTAATTAGGCGCATTTTTACGGTTTTTCTCCCTCCCATACGTCACGGTAATGTTTACCAAACTGAATCCCCACCAAGTCAGTGGATCGAGATCTCATCTCACTCACCTTGAATTGCAAGCTAAAGCTATCTCAGGATCACAGGATGCTCAGGTAGTTCTAAGAAATAGCTCAGTGATGTCACGTAGAGTTAAGCCTATTGGTTACTTGCCTCTACTAGATGTCACGTAGAATATGCCTACCAAGATTAAGTGTGACGTCACACGCTACAAGCCTATTCATTTTTCCTTCCCTTTCTTCCCCATAACACTCATTTACTTAACTCTCTATAACTGATCCTTCCACTCGCAAATTCATTCAATCTCCGTATGCAAGTGTTTCGCTGCATGGCGATTTGCAGAGGTTGTAATTTCTTCAGAAATACTTCTACTTCCACTCACATTTTTAGTTGACAGCATGGTTGACGGAGATTAGCCTATAAATATGTGCAGTTTACTGTGTTGCGAGCGTTATGTTTTTTTTTTTTTTTTTCAGTCAAGCAAGTGGATTTAGTTAGAATTTTTCTCTGAAGTCTTATAATCAAGAAAATTAAAATGAAGAGAAGTATCAAACAGAATTCACTGTTGTGTAAGCAAAAGAAAATAGAGAGATTTTTTATTTCAGATAAACTTGATCATAAAAAGGCAGATGGATTGGATATACAACAAAGTCAAAATATGATGGAGGTGCATGAAAATTTTAAAATGAGCACAAATGAAAATAAAACTGAAACTGAGCATAAAAATTTAGGAAAAAGGAAATTTCAACTGTCTTGGCTGCAAGATTTTGATTGGTTAGAATATGAAGATGGAATTGCAACATGCAAGGTTTGCAACCTTATTTCCCAAATTAAGTGACACTACCTCAAGAGTAGTACAAGGCTACTTGTCCAATTTTAAATTGGAAACTTTAAAAAAACATTTTCTGATTGCCATCTTCATTGTGAGGAAGGAAAACATGCAAAAGAAAAGCCATGTGACATGCCTACATTAGCTAAAAGCCATGTGGCACATAGCTTTTAGCTAAATGCCTAAAAGCTATGGATAAAAAAACATTTGATCGCTTAACAGCATTATTCGGGCTATATTCTGTATCCCGTGCTGTTTACACGTTTCAATTGGTGATCGTTCTGGCGCAGTCGTGGGCAATGCACAGTGGGAGTGAAGTACCCTGCCGGTGGTAGTTCTGACTGACAACCATAAAGAAACGTGAATCATCTCGTCAGTCTGGGAATTCGTAATTGTTTCATGTTATGGATGGAAAGAAATGAAATATGTTATGTTATTGTATGAAAAGAATGTGTGTGTGTGTGTTTGTTAGAAATATGGTATGAATATAAAGCTAAATAAAAGGAAGCATGTTGGTTTTACATTATCAGCCGGTGTGTGTATTTGTTAGAAATGTAGTGTCAATATAAAACTAAATAAAAGAAAGCATGCTGGTGTTACATTATAAGCCGGTGTGTGTAATTATAGCGAAAACATTTCTGAGCGGTTAATTAAAAAAAATAAAGGTAAGTGCTTTTTTTTAACAAATACTTGCAATGTTTAAGGTTTTTAATGTGAATTTTAAATTGATATTTGATGTTTTTATGTTGTCGTAAGTGCTATTTACGTGCTATTCTAATCATACTGCCTTCTTATGAGGTGTACAACTAGGTTGTTCAATTCACTGATGCTTTTTTTAGTTGTAAACGGGACAGTGTTTGCCCAGTTTACATTAGCTGTACAACTGGGTTGTTTAATCCACTGATGTTTTTTTGAGTTGAAAACGGGACAGTGTTTGCCTAGTTTACATTATCTGTACAACTAGGTTGCTTAATCCACTGTAGTTTTTTTAGTTAAAAACGGTCCACTGTTTGCTCATTTCAAATTGCCTGTTACTGAATTTGCAGACTTTTTTTTGGTTAAATATGGATGGTGTATTTTGTTTTAATGTTTTTGTTAGTAGAATATATGTGCAATTTTAATGTGTTAAAAGACTTTGCCGACTGTGCAAGATGGTTGGCGACAGTCGCTGGGGCTTGGCAACCGCCACGTGAACGGAAGTGAAAAATAATTCTGCATAGGAAATTCACAATTGCAAATTACAGAGCTGGAGCCCATCTCATCTGTAGTGGGGGGCGGAACAATAATGTTGATCGATGGGGTCAAAGATGCAATGTTGTTATTTTCAGTATTTATATACTTCATTAATTATATGATTAATAAAACATTTATTTCACATTTAATGATTTATTAATTTTATTTGCATATATGAAACAGTATTGTGCAGTCAAAGAGGTCCCCTTTCCAATGTGCGCCCCCTGGTAGTCACCAATTCTCTGTGGCACCGAGTTTATATAAAAGTGTAAAATATCATTACCCCTCCCAGACTGCAACTCTGGAACCGCCCTTGATACTATCTATCAGGAAGATGCACAAAGCATTATTTCTATAAGTAGTTGAATATTTGTTAATTTTGCCTGTTACTCATTTGGTTATTTTTACATGCCGGGTCGGGCATGTAAGGGAAAAAAATGCATGCCCGATTTTAATTTTTACATGCCCCGGGCATGTGGGGCAATTTTCGAGCCCTGCTGGATATGAGACAGGCTCAGCCCAAGTCCAAACCTCGCCCAGGCTCTCTCTCTGTAATGCAAGATTGCCTTCGGACTTGGGCTTGCCAGAAATTTTTAATATACTGATGTTTTGGATTAAATTTGGGTACTTATGTATTATCCCGGCAGTCATTCCCACCACACTATTTTTCCATCAAATGAGTTGCCAAACTGTTACCAATCGTATTCAAATCCATTAGTAATTTCATATGCCCAGCACTTCTATTAGCAAAAAAATCATTCGTCTTGGCGGACCACCACGATAATATGTAATACCTAAATTTGTTTTCATGTTTTTAGATCTCTAATTAAACATACAATTTAAAACGTTATTATTTTAATAATTTAAATATACACTGTAGCAAGGCTGTGCCCAGGGTGGGGGGACCAGGGAGTCTGGTCCCCCCCTCTGAAATTTTAAATTTTGTTAGCAAAATAATAATGATGAAGTTTTTTGTGAAAAATTCGCCTTTTTCACTATTTGGTCGCTCCCCCCCAAAACTTTTTTCTGGGTATGGCCCTGCACTGAAGAATAGGAATAGCCTGTGTCCTGATAGAGCCATCTGCCTGAACAGCCACTTTGTAAGGAAATCATTGTGTTTAAGCAATCAGTTCTTTACTTATTGTAGTAGTTTGGAATCAAAGTAGCACAAAATCAGTGGCGTATGCAGACTTCCTTCAAGGGGTGGGGGGGTGGGGAGGTTATAGACATAACTTTGTATTAAAATGCGTAATATTTAAGTTAAAAATTCAAAACTTATGGACATTTTGTCAAAAAAATTTTGACAAGAGCAGGGTGTTGAACCCCCCTCCCCTGTATACGCCACTGCACACAATTATGTAAAATTTGTAAAGCTAGATATAGAATATGGATAGACCACTCTTTTATTTTTTTAAATGAAAAGAGTGGTTGATGGTGGTGGAAAATAAATAACTTTACTACTAAAACAGTGTTGTTATATGCTAACTGAACCAAAATATAAACAAACATATTTTATGATTTTAGGATGCATTTTTTTAGCTGGCATCACAAACGCTATTATGACACTAGAAAAGGTGTCATTTGTATATTTTAAACTATTATACTAAGATCAGCTTTAATGAAGCATCTTCCTCATCGAACAGCTTAGAAAGTAAATTCCTTTACGCTAAATATACTCAACTGTACTTCCCCCTCAGAATTTTACGTTACGTGTAATGCTCTAATGACGGTCGAACATTGTTAAAATAGAAATATTTACCATAACTTTGAATTACTTAAAATGGCGGTACAATGCGTACTCAGAGCATCAACCACACTTCATTATAAAGGATAAAGCTGTACCGATCTAACAAATGATACTTTTTAAGTTGTTTCAATAGGATCATTAAAGCAATATTTCAACAAACAAAAAAATCAGAAAATAGTAAAAGAAATAACTTACCCTAATTCGAAGAAAGCACCGTAAACAGTAAACAAAACACCGGCCGAGCCGCACCCGTTGCCACTGAAAAGAAGTAAAATGTCCCAGATTCCGCAGCGCCATCTGTTAAGTAATTTCGAAGCGAATTTGGGCCGATGTCAAACCCTGAACGATTAGCGGCCAGTTTTTAAGTGATCGTCGGTCGATATCGCCCCAAACAAATTCCGAAATCTGCTTATGATGTCGGAAATTTAGCATCGCAAGGCGACGTCGCGCCAAACAGATGACAATGTCGCGTTCTGAGGACAAAATTTTAATATCGGAAGCGATGATGGGCCAATGTTATTATGATATTCTTATAATATGACCGAACAAATCCCAATCAAATCGATGTTTGGCCAATCGTTTGGCCAAACAGTCGTGCTGCTTGGGAGGATTGTGCTTGTCACTTTTAATGCAGGATACAGGGGCGGTATTTAACGCTCCCACAAAAGGACTTTGTAGTAAGCAAAAATAACATTTCGCTTTATTGCTGCAGATTTCGTTTAAGATATTTTTTTTACCTTTTTTGTCGCTTAAGGGGAATGATTTTATTTTCTTTCGTAATTCAGAGAAATACAAAATAGGGTCTAAAGCAGTGACGTAGTTAGTGTTATTGACCAGTGGCGTAGCCAGGGATTTTATTTCGGGGTGGGCTGGGTATCAAATTTAAAGATGAAGTTGAATTGTAACCTAAGTAAAGGGTCCCATTTTTTGGGGGGGGCAGCAGCCCCTCAGCTCCCCCCCTCTGGCTACGTCCCTGCTGTGCACCAAAGTATTAATTAACCTGCAGTTAAATGCTACCTTCCTCACTAAAAATAAGTAAAGGGTTCCATTT
>JAWZYV010000830.1:0-19870 GCA_038373885.1 Cheiracanthium punctorium | reverse complement strand
CGTACAGTGAATGGTTGTGTCACTTTATTGAATTTTATTTAGTGAATTTACAAATTCATTGAAAGTGTAAAGTATTTTTAAAATAATTTAGTGAATCTTTTCATTTTTACTTTTGCCTTTTCTTGGTAAAAGTATTAATTTTCTATTAACAAGGATGAATACAGACAAAATTTGTGCTCGCTCTTATGGCCCTTTCACAAAACTATAATCAATTGAAACGGCTTCTTCACAAAAATACAATAAACTAAAACAACCCTTCATTGGCATTTTATTGAATATTTATATTTGTTCTGTAAATTATTTTAAGAAGAAAAGTTACTTTAACAAAAATTTGTATGAAAATTCACAGAAATAAAGTTTTCACAAAAATGGGACCTTGCAAAAAATTCCAAGACCGACCTCTTTTTAAAGTCCTGCTAAATATGTAATTACTACTTAATATATATAAAATAAAATAATGCAGAGGAAAAAGAAAAAGCTTAATGTAATAAACTAATCTTGCTCTGTTATGAGAAAATGTACAAGAATGGGAAACTTCTAGTTTCCTTTGCTTTAATGTAAAAAATTTCTGCTAACTCAGTTTCATTACAAAATATACTGTGGTATGGAACATTAATGTATTTCATCAGTAAATCTAAAAAATCATATAATTAATGATTTTTAAATTGCAGAAAATTTCTTATGTTTTTTTGTATAATTTATTCAGATATTTATTATGTAATTTATCTATCGATTGTTGATTATTGGTAGGTTGATAAAAAGTCATCCGAGTTGGAGAAAAAGCAAAAGTCTACTGAATCTGACAAAAAGAGTTTAGATGAACAACTGACTACTGTGCAAAGGTGATTTAAATGAATTATATTTTGAAAATTTAATGGAGCATCTTCTAATTTCATTTATTTACTAGCTGTGTACTCATTCTCGTTTGAGCTGTTTTATTTTGTTTAATTCATTAAGAGAATGATACTAGGGAATGCAATCCCGAACTGTTTTTGGTCCTGCGGGATTTCGGGATTGAGATTCATTGATCCCGCAGGATTGACATTTCATTTAGCTAGGACTTCATTTCAACAGAGAAAAGTAGAAAAAAGTATGATTTTAAGCATTATGAAGTTTAAATTTAATAATAATTAATTTTATGAGATAATTAATGCAATAACTTACAGAAATATGAAAATATAACCATGATGTTCAGAATAACATACTAAGTTATGTCTTATGTTAGTTGCTAAAAATAAGGAATTCACAGAAATATACAATTTATAGATATGTTCACATTTTTACGTTATTTTTAACCGACGAAAAATGGAGGAGGTTCTCAAGTCGACGTGTATATATATATTTTTTATGTATGACCACGCATAACTTTTTACAGAGTAATCCGATTTTGATAATTCTTTTTTTATTAGAAAGGGTATACCCCGAAGTTGGTCCCATATAGATTTGGAAAAAAAATTCCAACCCTAAGGGTAGGAAAACAGGGGATGATTGATTTTTCACTCACTGATTGTAATGTATGAACATGCATAAAATATGACTTTTAAATAGCTGTTTTAAATGCCAGCTCATTTAGTGATCTTTTTCCTTTTCCTCGTGAAAATTCAATATTCCTTAAATTTTATAGTTTTCATAAAATAAAATAGGAGCTCTAACGAGGCATATAAGCTCTTGAATCGATATTTGTTAGATGCTATTACCAGAAGAGTTGATTTTTTTTAAATGGGTGGTGTCCGTGTGACATCATTTTTCAGCCAACACATAACCTCCAACCAATTAACTTAAAATGTAGTTTCAGTTGACACTCAATGTTTCAATCTGATTAGTTCAAATCGTATTTTCCACCGACACGTGATTGAAATAGCATCGTATCAATATCGTCCATTGCAAGGGATATTGGCGACGTTTTTACGTCACTGTTTAAAATTGCACATCAAACCACCTATACATCTTCGTTTACAGTACACAGCACATATGTGTACAATTTGTTTTCGCTTGTTAAAACTTTTAAGATTTTTTGTAGTTCTGAATTTACGTACATATGCGTCGATGCTTTAATTTTGAATAAATCATGTTAACGCATGCGAATGTGTAAATCCCACGCACACATTTTGTTTTTGTTTGCTGTTTCGCAAAAGAGTATTTGAATGTTATTAAAATTTCCGAAGTTCAATTTGTTAATTTTTTTTTTTTCAAAATTCATACAGCTTAAAAGAACTGGTCTATGTTCCGTAGCCGATGCTGTTTACATTTTGATGTTCATTTACTCTTGGTTCTGGCGCCATCGTGGGCGATGTTCAGCGGAAGTGAAGTACCCTGCCGGTGGTAGTTTTGATTGGCAACCATAAAGAAATGTGTACCACTTGGCAATGTTTTTTTTTGGATGTATGATAATGTGTCAAATATTGCAAATTGGATATTTCAGAACTGTTGAAAGATGCGACATTTCTTTAATTTTTGAGCATGCGTAATAGTTATTTTTTAATTCTAGCTACTGTGTGACGTACACAGATGAATGTATAGAATTCGCTTGCTCAATTTGATGTCACTAAGCTGTTAATTTGCATTTATAGCCACAAAAAATTATAAAATGAAAACTTTTTAACAAAAAAATTAAACCGCCAAAAAACTCAAAAGCAAAAAATAATAAACCTTTTCTTAATTAACCTTAATAACTAAGTTCTTAAACTAATGTAAGTATACCTAAGTAATTTTGTGTCGGTGCCAAACAATCAATGAACAAAGATCACTAAATTACCTTAAATTTAAAGAAATAACCAAATCAAATTGACATTGCAACGTGAAATCTCCGGCGATAAACATGAACATTCCAAAAAATGCGCTCTCCTCACGTCTCTCACGATCAACGAGCTTTCGCAGAGATGCAGAGAGGTCTACTTTGTAATACACAACTCAAAATCTGTGTGTGAACAATAAATTACTCCTATTAATAATAGAGATTTAGGCAATTTAGTGATCTTTGTTCATTGGCTGTTTGGCACCGACTCAAAATTACTTAGGTATACTTACATTAGTTTAAGAACTTAGTTATTAAGGTTAATTAAGAAAAGGTTTATTATTTTTTGCTTTTGAGTTTTTTGGCGGTTTAATTTTTTTGTTAAAAAGTTTTTCTTAGCTAGTGAAAAAAGGATGTACAAAATCGAACAAATCCAATGAATCCTTTCCTAGTCTAGATTTAATTTTAGTAAAATAATTAAAAGTGTGGATTATATAAAAAAAAATTAAAAACTAAAATGAAAACTTGTTATAATTAATTCGTGACTTTTCGCTAAGAGTTAAAATTGTATGAAATATTTCAGTTCATTTGGAGAATGGGAATTTTGCGAAAAATTTAGATTACAATGCTTAGATTTAGATGTTCGATCCAGACTCCCATTGGAAGATAATTTTAAAAAATGAAACTTTGAATTAAAATTTGTAATTATTCATTTATTGTTAGATAAGAGGCATAAATACTCAAAAATTTTCAGTTTATTGACTCGTAAAGCATCACGAAATTATAAAAAAAAAATTTTTTTTTCTCAGTGTCAATCCTGCAGGATTAGGATCGTCATCCCGCAGGACTAGTCCTGCAAACATTTGTGCAGGATCCCGTTCCCGTGGGATCGGGATTGCATTCCCTAAATGATACACAATCACGGTCATTCTGCTGAACACCTTAGTACTTTACAAAAAGTCTTGAAATACTGTTGATGTAATAGATACAGGAATATTTTCATGAAACATTGATTCATGTACTTTTTGGCTATCACAGTTGTTGCAGAAGTAAACCATAGTGTTGTAATTTTTGTGTGAAGCTTGTTACCCTCACTGGAGTTCCTGATACAATTTCAAAGTCGTGACATTAAAATGGTGTCAAATTCACTTATGATTAGAATTTAAAATAAATAACTGATTTCATATTCTGTTTATCAAACAAATTATGGTAGTAGCAGAATCTATTACCAAAGATATATTTAAGAGATGGTAGTTTTGGACCTCCCCTCCAAAATTTTAATCTTTGTTGACAAATGAATTCCTTTTGTGAAAAATTCTACCCTTTCCACTGTTTGGATCCCTTCTGAAATTTTTTTCTGAGTATGGCCATGTATTCAACAATAAAATGAAAACTAAAGTAATTTTTAGTTTTTAGTGTATGAAAATGAAAATATGTATTATGAAACAAATAGAACATTAATTTACTGATGCTTTGAAAATTTTCAGATTTTTAATGATACTGTAGCTATTTTGCATTTTTTCCATCGCATGCATGGCAAGAGGCTTACCTAGAGTTGCACATGCATATTATGCTCTTACTAATAGCATAGGCAACAGACCTGTAGCCTCTGACATAATACTGCTACTCTAATTTTTATCTATGTTTTTTTATGCCAGAATTATTCAATGCTTTCATTGCTAAGACAATTAAAAAAAAAAAAAAGAGAGAAACTTTAGTAAAGGAATAAAAAAATATCCTGAATCAATTAAATTCAAAATTTTGTTTTACTTTAAGATTTGTTAAAAGCCTCCTAATTAATATTTTCTTATTATTTAACTTTTAATAAAGGTTTGAATGTTCATTTTATTATTTGACAAAATTAAAAAAAAGATTCCAATTCATAAATCCAAGATGCAACGATTTGAAAATTCGTAAACGATACATAACCTTTAATTATTAATCTTGATGAATGGCTACTCTTCAGCCAACCAGAAATCTGAGAATATGCAGAATTTTTTTTGTGTGTGGTGTGTTTTTGCAAGAAAGTCTGTTAATCTGATTGTGTTTCGAAGGGTTTTTAAAATTCACTACATCAAAATGACGTAGTTCTCACTAACAAAATCTTGGAGGCATTCTTGAAAGTAGTTTTATTTATTTTTTTAATGTACAATTATTTAATGTTTCTATTTCCAAGATGACACAAACCAGTAATTTAATGTCAAGAATAATAACAAAATTTGCAAGCTGTATCTAGTTGAATAATAAAAAATCCTTTTTTGCTTTAAAATCTCATTACATCCAGCACTAACAAATGTGGCACCAGAATCGATGATACTTTTATGCTGGGAATGGTAACAATTAGATGTAAACATTAGCAGGTGCATTTCTGTTTTTCCATTATTATAGCATCACTCGTCGCCAATTCTGTTAAGTAAAATTATTTGTACCTGTTGCCATTGAATGAACAAAATAATAAAGTAAACATAATCTATGTATGTAATGAATGGCCTTATGCCATCAGTTGGTAAAATGATCGACATCACACACCAGTCTTCTAGGTTGAATACTTTTATTTCCAAGTTCAGACAGAGAGCGGGAGTCAGGCTGGCGACCCTTTAGTTCCATGGCTGTCTTTTCTCTTTACACTGCAGTCTGTAAAAGCTAAAAGCTCCCGAAATTTCTGTGCTCATGCTTAAATACTCCCCTAGTTACTACGCCAGTCGGCAGGGTGCAGCGTGGCTGCAAAGGTGTTACTCTCAAACGTAATTAGTTGACTACATTGTCAATCAAGCCATCAGATATATTTGCTTAGTTAGGACTTCCAAAAGGGTGCAGCAGGAAACCGCAGAAAACGGCAGATACTGCTAATTCAACAACTTTCCTCCTTATCAAACTCCAAAAATCATTTCTGAATGTAATATTTCTATGGCCTAGAAACAAACTTTACAGTAAAAGAGATTAAGGTTTTTTTTCAGATGACATTAAATTAAATTACATTAAATTAGAAAAGTTTATTTTATTATTACATGTATATATTACACTAATGTATGCAGTGCCAAAGTCAATGATATTTCTATGCTGTGATGGTGACAATTAGATGTAAATATTACTGGATACTTTCCCATAATGATAATATCACTCATCACCAACTCCTCCAAGTGAAATTATTTGCACCTGCATTAAATAAATGAACTAGTAAAGTAAACATAAAAAGTAGATAAGAGGTTGCTATTCTTTGCACATTTTAGCACATTATTTTATTAGCTACTAGCTGCGTGCCCGTTCTTCGCACGGTAGGAAACGAAAATTTTCCTTACATGTGTAATTCGAATTTATTCGTGATGTGGAATTTAAAGAAAAAGAGCAAAATTATTTGACTCTTCATGTAAAGTTTGTGTCACGAGTATTAACCTGGCATCATTGCAGTATAATGACTCAAAAAACTACGTCAGTGTCATTCACTATCAAAAAAGTGGAAAGCTTAATGGTTTGCAGAGAACTCCTGGCTTTCAAAATGTCTTATTTCTACATCATACTGTTTTTAGGCTCAAGTTGTAGTATTAAATACCTAAGACACTACATGGAATGAACAACCATTTATTTCTTTCCGAACATGTACCATATAAGGAAAGTATTGTAATCATGAAAAAACTCGACTTCGAGATTTTGGTGTATTTACACGTTTTGAGGTCTTCTGAATTCATTTATGCTATTTTCAAGAGATGTTTTTAAGACAACTGCCGTCCCCGCTCTTCATACGGGAATAAGCGAATATTTTACTACTAAAATCATATCTGCATGTGACAAAACAGAATTTCATTTTTAAAAAAGTTCAAGTAATCTCCTCTGTTGAAATTACTGCGGGATATATTAACGCAAATTAGAATTACTTTTCGTTGAGTTGGTTGTAAGACAACCGTTGAAAAAGGAGAAACACTTTTAATTTCATGAAATATTTATTAACGTGGTATATTCATATTATCCTTACGAATCTAATGATACTACCTATTACGTACATTAATACTATCTATCTTCGCTTCTCCCTCTTCAAGGCTCCCTTAAAAGAAACAGCTTAGATTATTTGGCCCCAATGGAATCTTTTGATTCTATGGCGATTCTTTGCAATTTACGCATTAGCATAAATAATAATCATTTCACATAATGGTTGCCATTAAGGAAACTCTCCATATATATTTAATTTATACATAGTTTTATAAGATTGGCGTATTTAGCGCCGCAAACCATTTCATCTTATTGTGGGGAGAAAATATCCAAGGAAGGCCATTTTAAATATCCATGTATCTAATATAGCGATATCTTTTATATCCTCCATAGTCCTGTCTCCTGAAAAACATCAAACTGTGTAATCTCGAGGAGCTACTTATTCCCGCTTTAATTGTGACATGGCGCAGAGTTGCAGAGTTTACAAATTTCACGCATTTTTTAAATTTATGACGTCACTGTTTGACTGCCGTAAAGCATACCCCAGTTGGTTGAGGGAGTTAATTTCGATATTTCGCATAGTAATTTTCAAACGGTATCATTAAAACTTTGCTTTATGTAGGACCTTTATGGAGGAACGTAATTTAACGTTAAAATAAAACTATACTCGCAGCCTGCATGCATATGTTAGGCAACGTCTGCGCCATAATTAAATGTCAAAAATAAAAATAGTAAATAGAAAAATTTTAATATATTGCGCTTTGAAACGAACTTTGTAATTTTTAAAATGAACATTTTCAGCACCGTGAAGACATTTCAATTTTTAAATAAGCACCGGATTAAAATACCACTTCTAATAATAATAATCGTGAATTTCTTAGTTTATTTCTACAGTAAATTTTAATCAAAATATCGTCTCCCTGTGTTGAAAATAGAGCTGGAATAAATGAGTTAAAATTATGGCGTAATTTTTACGTATCTTAAAGCATTTGACGTCATAGATCCTCACTTGCGAATTGAAATTTCGATATCGCATTTAGAAACTCGATTGGTTGAGAAAACCCTTTTTTTTTTAATCCTTTCAGTGGCAACAACCGAAGATAAATTCTCGTGCCGTGATCGCAATGTAATGAATGGCGTAAGATCGCGTTGATGCTATTAAATTCTAAACATTAGGCTGCATTAAAATTCATAAAAAATCCTCTAATTTACATAATTTTTTCGTTTTTATTTTAAGAGAGGGAGAAAAGAATGTTTCACGATTTGTCAAAATATCAAAAAGTTATGACGGATAGAATTCAAGATGCGACAGTTTTAAAATTATTTTACGAAACAATTCGCCGAAGCAAATGCTTAGTAAAAAAATTCCTAAAAATCGGTAAATGATGTTACGTATTCAGAACAAACTGTTTTTAAAAGAAAATTTTCTCCTCTATCCGATGATACAAATGCCGTTTTGCTGCGAGCGTAATTTCCGCCGTCATTACGAATTAGGTGAGAAAAAATGCCAAAAATCGCATAAAACATAAAATAAAAAAAAATCTAGGTCGAATTTTGAAAAAATCGCTTCGAGGTGCACAACTACATATTTACATCTTCCCGAGTACCAAATTTGGTGTTTCTAGGTGTAGCCGTTTGTCCGTAACGCTGCCGACAGACACACACACACACAGACACCTTCTTTTATAATAAGTAGAGATTACAATATATATGAACAGGAAAATAGCTGAAATACACATCTAAGTAGGATGCATAAAATTTACTGTCTTTCCATTTTTTTTTTAAATTGTAAATATTGTTAATTTTGTAATCAGAGATACTTATTAAATAATGTAACTATACAATAAAAGTACAGGTTGCTAACTTTGGCACATTAACCTGGTGTTATTAAAATGGGAAAGTACTCATTAGCAGAACTATGGAGCTCATGAAGGGAACAGTAGTGTACTGAGCACTAATTTGAGAAAGCTTGCAACTGCTGTAATTAAGAAATATTTTTGTAGGAATTTGTACAACACATTATCACCCTATAAAGTTACCTTTACAGCTATTTCATGAATGGAAATGTCACCAGTGTCTTTTCATATATTTTGTAATGTCAGTACTTGACATTGCCACCTTTAGCTTTTATGATGATGGGCAAAATTTGTAGCAACCCTAACCTAAATAAATTTAATTTCAAATACTTTTAAATTAAATTTATTTAGGTTTTAAAACAAAGAAGCATGATTTTCATTGAAATGACTCCAATAATTTAACAAACACTATGATAAGTATAAAGAACAGTAAGATATGGGGTGGCGAAGCCGGCCACCTTGGCAACTAGTTTGTAAAAAATCTGCCAATTTAATTTTTTTTCTTGTTTAAAGAGGGCAGAATGAAAGTTTTATCATGTGACACAATGTCAAAAAGTTATGATGGATAGAATTAAAAATGTAACACTTTTAAAATTATATGAAAACTTTTATCAAACGGGATTTTTCTTTTAAAAATTCTTAAAAATCTGCAAATTATGATACATATTCAGAACAAACTTTTTTAAAGAAAATTTTCTCCTCTATCCGAAGATGCAAATATCATTTTACTGCAAATGTGATTACAGCCATTATTATGTATTAGGTGAGAAAAATGCCAAAAATTGCATGAAACATAAAATATATATTTTTTAAATTCGAATTCTGAAAAAAATTGCTTTGATGTTTCTTATCACCTTTTCTAGTGAACCTCTATATAAAATTTGGTATGTCTGTGATCACTTGTCTCAGCACTATGCAATCAACAGACAGACATATACTCAGACAAACTTCTTGTTTTATCTATATAGATTTATTTATATAAAGTACATTAATATTGTTTTTGCTTTATTTGCAATGCAGGAAACTTGAAGACATTCAGTTTCAGCTTGAAGAAGAAAAAATACTAAAAGCTGATATTGAGGTAATTAATGTTATGTAAAAACTGTGTAGGTTAATATATATAATATAATGCAGCAAAGCTACAATTAAACGTTTCTGGTATTTAATATTTTCTCAGATATTATACTAGTTTAATTGGTCCCAGATATCTTCCTGCAGTTTAATCATTAAAAAAAAATTCAGATAATGATGTCATGTGACTGCATTAAATTTTATTTTAACAGAAATACTTTAATGCAATTATCTTCTATTTGCCAATAGTTGTATGGTTTTATTCATCAATAAATTATTAAGAAAAACATTTATTTTAAGTTGGTGACTACATGTTTTAAATAATGCCTGCCTTATCCTTGATTTAATTTAGTTCTGTAAATGTTTCAGTAAGACTCAGGTTATGGTTTAAATGATCATCAGAATTATGATAATAACTATAATTTTCTCTTTATTTATTGCAAATTTATGACACTTTTTAGATAACAAGATTAATAATGTGAAATTATTTTTCACTGCTAAAAAATTTTTGCTTTTTGAAGAATGTTTGTTTTGATTGTAGGTGCAGGTGAACAGATTGTAACACTAAATCAGTTGTCTCATTTTGAGATCACTCTTTTAGCCTTAGTATCTTAATTTTGGGTCATATCCTTAAAATATTTCAAATCCCTTACTGTTAAGAATTAACTTGAATCCATTATTTATTTTAAAAGTAATAAAACCTGTCTCTTACTTTTCTTCTGCATTATCACTCTCTACTATTATGTTTGCTGTAGTTGCATTTTTTAATAGCATAATTATTGTTTTGTTTTTGAAAGCTGTCACTTTTATATAAGCTTGCAAGGCTAGATTTTAATGACTGCACTATTCTAATTGCTTCATAAATAACAAAACTAAAACCAAACTGGTGCAACAGCCCATGTAGGCCTAAGGCTTGCACTGCTCATCCACACCTTTGCGACCATAGACTCTGGGGTGTGAAAGCAAATTCTCCAGCTAGATGATCAACCTGATGCAGAGCCACCAATATTTAGTCCCCTAGCAAGCCTGGTCCTCAATTTATCAATACACTCAAGGGATGAAAAGCTGAGTCCAGCCTTGGAATTGAGCCTTGAACCTGTGGCCTGGCACACAATGTGTTAACCATTATACCACTGTGCATCAATAGTAATATAATATTATTCAGAAAAATATTATTTTTATTGATTCTTACAACATATTTTGTAGTTAAAAATAAACAGTATGCCTGGTAAACTTAGCCGTACACTCTCTAATTTTATTCTTTTTGTAAAGTTATATTGATGCTTTGGGCATTAAAATTTTCGTTATTCGAAAATAGTCAAAATTCAAGGTATTCTCAGTCTTCTCCCCCACCCCTTAGCATAATTTCAGTTATTTCCTTTCTAGTACTGTACTATATTCCCATGTTTAATTTTATCCTATCATTATTTACTATTGACTTATGTTATTTAGCTCAAAACTTCTATCCTTTTTTTTTCTTTTCAAATGCAAAATCTAGGCACAATTGCAGCAAAGGAATTTAGTTCTGAAAACCATTGAAGAATTCATTTCAAAAGAATCTGTAAGCTCAATATTCCTTTCCCCCCCTCAACATTCTAATGGTCTATTATATTATAAATTGTGTTAATTTTGTTTCCTCATGGTTATAGGGTAATAAGTTTTTAAATATCAAAGAAATACTATCGGGACAAAAAGAATTAAGTGAAGTCAATGATGTTCGAGTTGCTTCTGGTGATTCTACCGACTTTCAGAAGAAAATTGATGAACTAGAATCCAGCATAAAGATACTATCCCAAGAAAAACAGGTACATTTTTTTTCTACCAAAGAAAAAAAAAGATTTGAGTACTTACTGAAAGCTCTATTGATATCAGATTGAAAATTTTCATAGATGTATTAGGTGTACCAGAAATTAAGGTTTTTTTTTTTTTTTTTTTTTTTTTTAAACATGAAATTCAAAGAAATAAATTTTCACGCAGTTTTTAGTTATAAACAAGCTGAGCTTGAACATAGGATTCACATTTGTTGCATTTTTAATCCTTAAACATGCAGTGGTTGCGTTGTGAAACCACCTAATTCCAGAACTTTCTCTGCTAGTATAAAAAAATACAAGCATTACTAAAAGTTCCTACTGCAGTTTCAAAAATAAGATTGATAGTTTCCACAGAACAACTAAATTATGACATATCTAGCAGTAACGTTTTAAACTTTTTTACAACAATCTTGAAAAAAAAAAAAAATACTGCTTATTAGTCATAAAATTTATGTTGGAAATATAACAATCTCTCCACGAATCTGGAAAAGTGAATAATACTGTTAACTCTTTAACATGCAGTGTTCCCGCTCTGGGAACACCAAACTCTGACGTTTTGACTGTTGCCAGTCACGAAGAATAGATTTGATTTCTATAAAAATAGTTGCGGGTGACTTAGCTCCATGAGAATCGTTTACTTTTTAGCATGTCATTTCCCGTTAAAAAGAAATTGTCACAATTATTTTTAACAGCACTGACATCTGCTGAAAAATGGAAGAATGCGAGAACAGCTGGACAGATTGCCCAATGCTGAAAAAAGGGCAGCCGTTGTCATCGCTCGACTTAACTACCAGCAAGATGGCGGACGATCAAAATGTTCATCACGTGCCACAGATCTAGAGACCCCTTTTTTGATGCAGCTTGCTGTTGCACTTTTTTCAGTATTGGGAAAGGGTTAAAGGAAGAATGTTTGAATGATTTTTAGGTATTAAGTGTTATACTTTATAACAAGAATTTTATGGACTTCTCTTTTTTTCTTTGAGATAAAGAGAAATATGTGAAAAGAATATTTTGGCTCCCTATCCCCTATAGGTTGCATATCATGAGAAATACTGTTTAATCTAGCACCTATGCTAAAAACTCGCATGAGTGCCAAACTTCATACTATTAGTTTCAGTAGTTTTGACTAGGCCAAATATTGAGCTTCGAAAAAATTATTTTCTGGTCTCTTTATACACAAAAATATTAAGACAAATCTTAGTCTGAAAATCAATCTTTCTAGATTTATTCACTTATTTGTGAATTTTCAACTTTAATAGATTTTTAGTCCATTAGATTGACCACTTATGCAAAAATATGTACAGTAGATTCCCTCTTAACTGGCCTCCACTTAACTAGATCTCCACTTGGACTGTCTGCAATTGATTTAAATGCAATAATAAGAATAAGTTTGAACAAAAATTGCTAACAACTATAACAGCAGAAGAGAGACTTTCCTATTAATGTCGACATTCAAATGCATTAATAAATGGGTGCCTAGATGATGATATGGGGAAATGTTGGCTGCTGGCAGGGAACTTCAGCAAAAAATTTTGTTAGATGAAGAAATCACCGGAGTTGTCTCTGATATGGTCCAAAACAATAATGACTCTGACATCAATTATCTGTCCTATCACTTACAAATGGTACAAAAGCACTAGAAATGGCTTTATACTATTTGGAACAACAAGCATACTTCATCCATCAATGTGATGCTTTAAAAAAATGGCAAAACTATGCAGTAAGTCATTGAACTTTCAGACTTTAGCAGAAAAAACAGCTGACTTCAAAAAAAAAAAATTCTTCCTAATGAAATGCAAAACATTTGCAATAAGTTTACACATTTATTATTGTTCATTTCCATCAATTAAATGTTCTTTTTTTTTCTTACTCTCTGTTCTAATTGTAATTTTGATTAACCTCCATCCCATTTAGGCTTGTTAAGAGTATTAACTGTATTTAATAAAAATCATCTGTTCCTTGTTTTTTTATCTGCTTTGCAGCTTTTTCAATTCCCACTTTTAGGTCACACTCTCCCTATATATATCTTGCACAAATTTTCAATCGTTAATGAAATACTTTTTTATTCATCCATTCAAATTCAAATACATTTTTTTAAACTTGTAGTGGATGACACTAGATGTTAATACAGTTTTGGTCCCAATCAACTGGATAATTTACCGACAGGACTGCCCAATGCTCTATGGGCTGAAATTCATTAAACTCACATATCTCAAAAACTATTAGACGTAGAATGTTGAAACTTTACATTCAGGATTGTTGTAACATGTAGTTGTGCACCTGCCATTCTGCCTACCATCCCATTCGACTGGATAGTTTATCTACAGGGCCATCCAAAAGATTTGAAATACATTACACTTATGGGCCAAAATTCATTAAACTCTCATATCTCAAAAACTATTAGACGTAGAAAGTTGAAACTTTATATTTAGGATTGCTGTAACATATACTTGTGCACCTCCACTTTCGGTCCCCTTTGACTGGATAGTTTATCTACAGGGCCGCCCAAAAGATTTTAAATGCATTATGCTCTATGGGCAGAAATTCATTGTATTTTAGAGGTATTAGGCTAGTTCAAATAACTCAAAAGTGATACATACTGTTAAGGGTTATGAAATGAATTTTTTTATGGAAGAAAGTGTATTTATCATTTATAGTACTGCTATAGGAACACTCAAAAGATTTCCAACACTTTACGGTCAATGGCAGTTTTAGGGACATTCATCCATTTCAAGTACAATACCATCCTACCATATAGTTAGGTAATGGTCCGACCACAGTCAACATGCCTCCTTCAAGAATTACACCAAAAGTCGCCATGCTTGGTGACTTTTGTACGTGTGTATGTATTTTACTCTCAAATCTCAAAAACTATTAGTAGTAGTGTTGTTACATCTAGTTGCGCTTCTGGGTTTTTAGTTTCAATCTACTGGAGAGTTTATTTACAGGACCACCCAAAAGAATTTCAATACATTAATGTGTATGGACATCTTCAATGTATTACATCTGCAGTCAGTCATTGTTTGGCCTTAAAATCTCGCCATTTGTCATTGACCTTGGCGAGTTTTGTCAAAATATCGCCAAATCTGGTGATAGTAAGTCATTTGGTCCATGCCCAAAATATTGCCATATGTCTTCGTCCTTGGCGAGTTTTGGCGATAGTCAGTCATTGTTTGGTTCATGTCCAAAATCTCACAATTTTTTGCCGACCTTGGCAAGTTTTGCTGAAATATGACCAAATTTGGTGCCAAGCAAAAAAGCTTGGTGCAAAAAACAAAAAAGTATTGTGGCCGGATCGCTCATTCAGAAAAAAAGCACTTTAATCTTCCCGCAATTCAATTGGGAAAATCTTTGGTTCAACCCAGAGCGCTGAAAAGAAAATTGGCAGCACCGTTGCCATGACAACGACTATGTCAGCAGCCCCTCCAGCATAGGGAGTATGCAGTTGATTCAGCCGATGGAAGATTTTCTAACAGCGGCTGAACTTGAGAACTCGACTACTGATTCGCTCGGACGAGAAGTGAGGGAGGGGGTAAGGAGAATATGTGTTTGGAAAACTCTGGACTTTATATTACTGAATTTATCAAGAAGGTAAGCCTGGATAGACGCTTATGAATGGACAATTACCCATCAAAGCAGTATTGTTTTTAAGTAAGCAAGAACTGGCATTTAGAGGACATGGCAAGCGAGAAAATTCTTTAAACATGGGAAATTTTAAAGAGCTTTTAAAATTATTGATATCTGAATTAAAACAACGCCTTTTTATGGGGACATCACTGACCGATTCGCATGTTTAAAAGAAAGGAGGATTGATTTGACTTATAAAAAATAAGTAAGTTTTCTTTTTTTCTTTTTTTTTTTTTTTTTTTCTTAAGTTATCGTTACAAAAGAAAATTCTAAGAAAACTTCGAATCAGACACGAACTAATGCAATTTTGAGGATAAGAGCGGCTGGTTGAAATTTATGTCCATTTTATGGAAGTAAAATAGGATCTCGGGCATTTTTTATTTAATTTCTTTTTTTTTTTCCCTCGGTGAGGGCTTAATCCGCCAGCTTTCGAATTCAGTAACAAAGATTTTCCAATCCTCTCCGGAGGAAAGGGGGTGGGGGATCATATGCTTCCGGCTGCACTAACATTTTTGATCACTGGCCGCCACTGCTGCTAGGGTGCTATTTCGTTCATGCCCAGACTTTGTCTACTCTATTCTGTCGATATGATTTGTATACAGGTTTTGTAGAGATGAACTGTCACGGTGGAAATATTTTGAAATGTGTTTGCCACATTACGCGGAAGGGGGGGGGGGGAAGAATAAGTCTGATAAGGTTTGCGATTTTTGATAATTGATTGCCAAGTTTGTGGGGAAAAAAAAACTTAAAACCGAACCATGCCTGGCGATGGTTGTAAAATAGCTTTAGTAGGCAAGTTTAATATAGATATTAATTCCAACGATGTGCTTTATGCAACAAGAAAGACCAATATAGCACACTCATGGATTATGATGCTCCTTCCAAACAGTATTTAAAATGGTGAAGTATAGTTGGAATATGCTTGGCGAAGATTGTAAAAAAGTTTTAGCAGCTATAGATTTCGATTCCAAAGAAGTGTTTTGTGGAACAAGGAAGAAAAATACGGAAATTTAATGAAACAAGGAAGAAAAATAGGGACGGCGCATGGATTATCATACGCTTTTAATATGAAAATGTTTCAGATATTTTTTCAAGCTTTTCTCCATACAAATACATTGTGGTTTGTTAACGACATTGACTGCAGTTATAAACTCCTTCTTTATTTAGCGATTTATCTTTTATTTCTTTAATTTTTCAGTTTTCTGTCTGATACTGGATCTTTACCATCGAGGGTAGCTTTAGAAAAGGCAAATAAAGCAGGGAGCGCGCGATCGCCATTCGGCGGATTAGATTTTTTTGTCTATTGCAGAAGTATAGTTGGTTTTCCGTGTTGTAGTGGTAGAAGTATAGTTGGTAGTGGTGTAGTGCAGAAGTATAGTTGGTTTGGGCGTTTCCGAAAATTTTCACTATTTTCGCTTCATACTTTGGGTGTTTACCTTTCTGCGCCCGTATTTTCTCGTGGAATGTTGTATGTCACTCTTTCAATGGTTAGATCAAAGAATGCTGTGGCAGTCAAGATCATTTAAGAGAATTCACCTGGACGTTTCGTGGTCGATGACTTTACCCAAAATATCGTCTTCAATGAAATGCTCAATTAGAATTTGTAACTGTATTTGCTCATTCGTCATTTAATATCTACTCTTTTTTTTTTACTTAATAAAGATAGTTAAAAACAAATTTAAAAGATTTCAATCATTTCATCGTCATTGTACAGTTGCTAAGAACTGGCGTGAAACCTTTTGTTTACTTTCTTTCACAAGTCATGTTTCGTCCGCGTCGCTCTTTGATTTTTCCTATTAGTTTTGTACAAGATCTTGGTGACATTCTTGATCGTTCCCATTTATTTTTGAATATTACAGTCAATAAAGTGACCGTCGAATTCGACGGGCTCCAGCTAGTTAATTAGAAATTCAAAATTTCCATAAATTCTCTATTTTCTATTAGCTTGGGGGACCCCCTAAACCTTTGTTAAATGAATTGGAATTTTTTTGTAATATCATATTATGACAGAAATAACATTTTTAAAGTATGAGATTTGGCATTTTCAAACTTTTTATTTATTTATTTGGCCTCTCCTGGGACACCCTAATATATATTTGTGTTGTAGTTTTAAAAAATTTATTTGAGATCCATTTCCCATTTTTTTTACTAATTCTTCTACAGTTTTCAACTTGATTAAAAGACTTGATTTTAACACCATTAAACTAAAAAAAAAAAATTGACATAAATTTGCAGAAAAGTCATGTTGCAAAAGAATCTTCATACCTTTGTGAAAAACATCTATTATAATTATTAAGTCTGATCTAGATAGAATTAGTTTCTTATATAAAATTTGACGAATTTTTGTACACATGTCCCCCTCCCCCAATGAAAGCAGAATTGTGAAATACAATTCTGTGCAATACAATACAACTAATTCCAATTTTCAACTACTCTGCTATGTGTACAGTTCTGGTGTTTTTATGGTCAGAAATGCAATCAAAAAAGTATTTAAATCTACTTTTTTTCAGATTTTTAAAAATTTTCATAGAAATGCTCTATTATCTATTTAACTTTTTCATGTTTTTTTAAGTTTCTTTAAAGAAAAAGTACCCTAAAAGTCAGAAGCTAATCTCTTTTCATTCATATTCTTTTGTAGTTTTTCTGAATAGTTTAAAACAATATCTATTGCAAATTTATGCTTTAACCATTTGTATTGCACTGTGAAGTAATAAAATAACAATTTTCTAAATCTAGTATTAAGGTAATTGCAGTATCTAAGATGCATGTGTGTTCTATTATTAACTGATATTTACAAGAAAATGAATTTATGACATTATTATTTTTAAAATGGCATAAATTTATTTCAATTGCATTATCCTTTTCAATTAGTTTAAGGTTTTAATAAACCCTTACAACTTCAGTTCTATTTTACATTGATAGACAACAAAATTCTCGTCCAATTTATAGTCACAATTCCAAGAATAAGGTTCAAATTATGTTAGTAATAAGTAGTTCTAAAAACTTCATTCAATAAAATACTTTAGACATTATATGAAACCTGTTCTACCAGTTATGTTTTAGAAGGAAGATAATCAAAATAATAACTCTTTGGTACCTAAACTAAAAGCTTTTTCTGTTGTCTTACTTTAATAAATTTTTGTTTCATAGAATAGAACTAATCTTCCAGTTAAATCAAAATCAATAAGTAAAACAAGTTTCATTAAAATAAAATTATAAGTACTTCCAACTAAAATTATTTTTAATTTGGACTTTATACAGTATTTAATTTTAGCTGTACCTTTTAAAAGTAGTGCTAACATAATAAATAATTTTGTATTTTTTATCAAATTTTTTTTCTAAAGCATTGCGGTTTGAATAATACATGTTTTAAAGAGTGAGATTTAATGTTCAACACTTGCTAATAGTAAATAAAAATCTTGAGAAAACATTAGTTAATACGGCGGATTTATTAGTTAAAAGTTTTTATTTGGGAATACCTTATTCCCCCGTACACGATATATATTTCGGTTACACACATAACCATCTTCAGTCGTTTCTGGATCTCTCACTAATGGCGGCTTCTTTTATATCTTCTTCGTTCTTCTTCTTGAAAGTTCGGTGAATGACGTCATCCCATGATTGGTCGATTGTATGAAGCGCATCGTTGACGCTGCCATCTGTCGTCATTATTTCTAAGCTCTCACGAATGTAGGCATATATACTATTTTTAAAGTTGGCTATTTTTTTAATATTTTTAAAATCAATGGTAATGGGCTCTTTCAAAGCAAGACGGGCCAGAGCGGTACTTTGTTTCTGGAGGTTAATGTCTTTAAAATGTTCGTTTTTTCGATCTTTAATTTTCCTTTTTGTAACGCCGATGTAGCAATTTTCTTTATTAGTATCGTTTGACATAAAATTAATTTTATAGATCCCTGCGGTTTCGATGGGGTTGATTGGGTCTTTTTCCGATCTAATGCGCTGAAAAATTGTTTTATTAGGTTTAATTGGAATACGGAAGTTCTTTTTACTGGCAATATTAGAAAGTTTATTGGCTATCCCTCGGCTAAAGGGGATAGCGGTAGTAAAACGTGGTTTATCTTTTTGACGGATGTCTATAACATTTAATTTACGTTGCCTAGCTTTGAAGACTTTGTCGAAAATTTCGCGAGGGTAGTGGGCGTCTTGACATTGTTTCTTTATGAAAGCAATTTCTTTTTGAAGGAGGTCGTTGTTAGAACACACTTTGACTAACAACGACCTCCTTCAAAAAGAAATTGCTTTCATAAAGAAACAATGTCAAGACGCCCACTACCCTCGCGAAATTTTCGACAAAGTCTTCAAAGCTAGGCAACGTAAATTAAATGTTATAGACATCCGTCAAAAAGATAAACCACGTTTTACTACCGCTATCCCCTTTAGCCGAGGGATAGCCAATAAACTTTCTAATATCGCCAGTAAAAAGAACTTCCGTATTCCAATTAAACCTAATAAAACAATTTTTCAGCGCATTAGATCGGAAAAAGACCCAATCAACCCCATCGAAACCGCAGGGATCTATAAAATTAATTTTATGTCAAACGATACTAATAAAGAAAATTGCTACATCGGCGTTACAAAAAGGAAAATTAAAGATCGAAAAAACGAACATTTTAAAGACATTAACCTCCAGAAACAAAGTACCGCTCTGGCCCGTCTTGCTTTGAAAGAGCCCATTACCATTGATTTTAAAAATATTAAAAAAATAGCCAACTTTAAAAATAGTATATATGCCTACATTCGTGAGAGCTTAGAAATAATGACGACAGATGGCAGCGTCAACGATGCGCTTCATACAATCGACCAATCATGGGATGACGTCATTCACC
>JAWZYV010000829.1:0-18146 GCA_038373885.1 Cheiracanthium punctorium | reverse complement strand
TTTTAAAAGTCCGGTATCAAATTTGAAACTTAGAGTGTTTAAGGGTTCAGTTTTAATAGGCGTTGGTCACTACTAAAGCCGGAATTAGAGGCAGGGCTTGATATACACATTTTTGCGCCCTAGGCCAAAGGCCATAATTGGACCCCCCCCCCCCTCGAAAAATTGATCAATAGTTCCAATTTAATGTGCATAATAATTCGTTTTTTCTCACCATATGTCACGTAAAAAAGTGTTTTATAAAGTACAGGTTTTTAAGATTGTCAGATAATTTACATTATCTATTATCATTTCGATAGGAAGATCCTGAATTTTACCATTTAAAGCCACGGAACACTTCAGTTTTGTGAAACTTATGAAAAGTCATCGCAAAACAGAGGATTGCATTGTAAACTTCGTGCGACTTTTGGACACGTTAACTTTGTGCAAAACTTCGGTATCAGTTTCTGTTCTCGGCATTTTTATGGGTAACATATCAGAATCAGAATGCACTATTTCTGGCGATCTTTTAGATGGAATTAAGAAACCAGAAATGCTCGCTTCATTAATTGCGCGATGTTTCACCGATATATTTTGGATGAAAGAGTTGATAATGCGTTTTAAAATTTTTTAAAATTATAGACGCATTACACTCAAAGCAACAGACATTTTCTCGAGCAGACATATTTACTGTTCTGTGCGTGTGTCGTGTGGTTCTTTTTTCGGGAACGTTGGGATATCGGAAGAGCACTGACCAGGGATCCCATTAGAAAAAAAAATTGGGGGAGATTTCTCACCCATCCAAAAATTTTGAGTGAGATTTCTGAAAGTTAGGTGAGAACATAAATATTGTTTACCATCATTTTATTTATTTATAGTACAATTTCAATAACACCGATTTTTACGTTCATTAAAAAATTTTACTTCTTGATCATATGGAAAACTTTCTAAATTGATATTTCCATCAGCTATTCTAATAAGATTGCTTAAATTTGCACTTGAAAGTGCACTGAAATTTGCACTTGAATTGTTAATGGATATTCAAAGTTAATGAATATTCAAATTAATTCAAAGAATCACATCGTTTAACTAAGCAAAAGAATTATTAACTATAATATTTTATCTAGTATAATAAAATTATATAAAATAACTTAATATTTATATAATATATTTATATAAATAGTAAATTTTATTTTACTACAAAGTTGGTAAGATACAAATATGTGTGACAAAGTTAAAACAGATATAGTTAAGTTCAAATTCTTACTACAGTAAAACCTAGATTATCCTGCATTTAACCAAAAGATTTCAGCTTCCCTCCCTTTTTTTCTCTTTTCTTCTTAAAAGATTGATTAACTCTTACTGTGAACCGCAACTAAGAACGGAAAGGGGGGGGTGGTGCAAATTTCAAACTGCCAGAGGTTATCAATAATTCCATGAATCGTGGTAGTATATAAAAAAACAAACAGATGAAATGCTCTCAAAACTCATATATGATGGACACACATACAAAAACATAACAGTTAACAGCTGGAAAGCAGGAGGAGAAAAATCAACACGTCAGCTCAGCGCCGATAGCATTAATTAATATTCCCCCTCTGCATTCCGATGATTTAACTGAGTTATCTCTGAACAAAAACTCAAGAGAGGAAGGGGGGGGACGCTTCATTGCGGCCGCGGCACACTCGTTATCCGACAGTAGTAGAGTAAAAACAAATTTTTGTATTTTTAAACTGGCGTTTTTAAACTTTCAAACAGCGTGCGAGAATCTCGCGCAGGTGGTGAATATTTTGCAGCGCGAGAATACCTCGCGAGTTAACCTGCCTTAACCATTGTGGACACCGCAACAGTGGTCTTTTGTGATGTTTTCCGACGAGTCCAGGTTTAGTTTGGAGTCTGATTCTCGCCGGACATTCATCTGGAGAGCGCCAGGTACCCGTTACCACCAAGAGAACACCATTGAAAGACACCGTTACGGTGGTGCAGGATGGCTCGTTTGGGGAGGAATTATTCTTGGTTCCAGAACTGACCTGCATGTTCAGAGTGTAACGATGACAGGCCACATCTATCGGGATGTCATTCTGAAACAACATGTACGTTTGTTTCGGGGCGCCACGGGTGCTGAATTTGTGTTTATGGATGACAACGCCCGTCCTCACCGTGCAAACATTGTAGACGAATGCCTTCAATCGGAGGATATCACCCGTATGCATTGGCCAGCATACTCACCGGACTTGAATCCAATAGAGCATGTGTGGGATATGCTTGGCCGACGAATTGCCGCCCGTCAACCCCCTCCCATCTGTCTACCGGAACTTCGGAGTGCATTGCTTGATGAGTGGTGTAATATTCCCCAAGATCAGATTGATCATTTGATACTCAGCATGCCTAGGCGTTGTCAGTCCTGTATTGCATCGTCCGGGAGACATACTCCGTATTAACTATCCTATTAACCATGTTATACTGTTTTTTGTAAATAGGTTCTTTTTTGAAATTTGGTCAAGGGAGTAAAACTTGCAATTTTTATTAATTATGTCAAATATATAGCATCTTTTTTGCTCTTTACTTTTTGTTTAATAAATAGACTTTACAAATAAGTCAATTTTGTTTTGCTTCTTTCTCTTTCTTTGCCTGAACTTCATTATCCTTAATTTATGGACATGAGTGTATAATGAAAGATTCTCATTTTACTTTGTTATTGCTGAGTATGTTGTGGAAATCAGATTTATTATTCGAGAAATTAAAATAGGAAAATAAATTAATGCTTAAATATTTTTGCGACCGTCTGAAAATAGATCGATGTGCGTTCATGGGTTAACCTCCTAGTCACTGGTCCCCATGATCAGTGTTCCGATGAACTTGAAATAATAGCGATATTGCCTAAGGTGCAATCACTTCTCACACCTCCGCACAAACAATAAGTGTATAAACTGAAGCGTAGGGGTAAAGTTTGTCCTCATTTCACTTACAAGGCTGATGCTGTTAGTTGTAAGTTTTGTATATCTGTACAAATTTATAGTATTCTACTTCTCTTGTTTTGCGAGGGAAAAAGGGTTCGGTATGTGTGTATTCGTTAACACATTTAGTAGAAATCTTCTCGTATATTTTTTGTTATATTTAGTATATAGTCATGGTTGTAGAAAGTAGATTCAATACAGCGTTGCATTAATTGCATTTGCTTTAGTTTATGGATCGAAATGAAAGTTTAGTTTTGGGGGGGGGGAATATTCATTCGCTTCTTATAGCAAAGTAACATGAATTTCGTTATTAACATTAAGGGACTTGTAATGATTGTTGAATAATTTCCCTACGGAAAATTTGTGTATGACTAAAAATAAACCGCCAATGCGTATGCATTTGAAATGTCCTAGACCAGGGGTTCCCAAACTTTTTTTACCCGCGGCACCCTTGTCAGGCTAAAAGAATTTCTCGGCACCCTTGTCAGGCTAAAAGAATTTCTCGGCACCCTTGTCAGGCTAAAAGCATTTCTCGGCACGCTTGTCAGGCTAAAAACATTTCTCGGCAGATTTCCTTTAAAGCAATATGAAGGTTAGAATGAAGCAGTTTGGATGCATTTTACGTTATTTTTTGTTTGTTTATAGGGCTAACTACCAAGAAAGCACACTCTTGGGAAAGGGATATAGAATTTTGACAATACCCCCATTTCAGGGAGTTCCTATAAAAGAGAGGCTACAGGACAGTCTTGAACTTGTCTGAAATATTTTTGTTTGAGCCCACTTGGTGATCGGCTTGGCTCACTTACTTGGGGATACCGGTTCAGAGGAAATTATTTAATTATATTCCCCCGAAACACTTTTCTTGATTATCTCCACGGCACCCCTGACATATGCTCGTGGCACCCTAGGGTGCTGCGGCACCCAGTTTGGGAACCTCTGTCCTAGACATTTCTTAATTGCTATTCTGAACTACCTATTGCAGGGGTGACCATTTTTTGCATATCATGCGCCAACTTTCTTCACGAACGTCATCGGATGTGTCATGCTACTGAAGCATAATTTTTTTCTTGCCTTCGGGAGTAGTTAAACTACATTCTGGTAGGCTTGAACCCGAGAATGTAATGTGCCTCTTGAAATAATCCATTGCGCGAAGCTTGGCACATGTGCCACGGTTTGGCCGCCCCTGACCTATAGTAAATGATACGATAGCAATTTTAGTTTAATTCTTATTCATAGAGGGTTTTCTTCGTAAGATGTGTAAATCTTCGTAAACTGGGAATGGTCCAGTAAGATTGCTTCCTCCCCGCCGCCTCCGAACACGTACAAATTAGTTGACTAGGTTCTGAAAAGTTACGTGTATCCTCAGAGTGGTTAAAATGATTTAGTGATTGTCTCTAAGCATTATACGGGCGTATATTTATGAACAATTGTGCTGTGAATCTTTGTGTTATCAGTAAATTTGTTAAATTCAACAGGTCTGGAGCTTAAGAGCTCTAATGTGAACGATCCCGTGCTCATGAAATTACAAAGGCTGTGCAGCCAATTTCTCTTCCGTATGATGTCTACAAGATTTCTCGTGAGGTACTCTATTGAAGGTTGAGAAGGCTTGAGGGAAGTATTTAAATTTTTAATTCACAAGTGTCTGTTCATAAGCAGTGTTTAGGACAAGACCTTTTCTGAATATAAATTTCTGACTCAGTCTTTGAAGTTTTGTATCATCAGTTTGCATAAGTTTCATGACATAGTAGTTAAATGCAAACCATTCACAAATGTTTGCAGAATTCCAATTTTTAGTAAGGAATGTTTAGTTTCTCAAATCTTGTATAATAAAGTACAGTGCGCACCGGTTATAACTGACCTGGGTTATAACGTACCCATGGGCGTCGCCAGGAAAATTTCCAGGGTGGGTCAAAATGTGGAAATACTAGCAGTCACTGGGCGGGGGAAGGGGAAAGAAGTGATAAAATCGATCTAAAGCAAAATAATTGGGAGATATAGATTTCGTGGTGGGGATGTAAATTCGTTGTGAAAATTTGGATGGCCAATAAAAGAAAAATTGGCAGAACTGCTTTTGGCCTCCCGACAAAATTCGTCCTAGTTTATAAAGTCCTTTCCCATAAGAAAACGGAATGTGAAGCAGCACCGGCTTGGGATAGAGGTTGACAACCTTTTGGACTGCTGTGATATTGTGTACCCAAATGGGAGGTCGAGCACGTAAAATCTGTTCGTGACTCCAACGTCCTCCGCGTTCAAACAATACCTTGGAGCCGATCCAGGTGCTGGGTCTCTTATCTAGTTTTTGTTCAACTGGACCTAAATCGGCCCTCGAGACTGTAGATTGGAGACCCCGAGCTAAATCCGTCTTCCACCCACTGGGGCTCATTAAATTGGAAGCCACTCCCTTTCGATCATCGCCGTTCTATATGGAGGATCTGGCTCCTTTCTGCGGTTGCTCGAGGGCATTAGTAACAACAACAACGGTAGACCGGGGCCTTCGCATTTAGTAACGGGCCTGCGCGTGTATTTTGATGAGCCATCCAAAGAGGCCTACGGATGCTCGAGTCTTCACGTATACATCAGGCAGTTCTCAAGATTCCCAGTGCTTTCAAACGTTATTTAATGTAGTTTTAAGTAGTAATTGTGTTACTAATTCAAGTACGAACTCATGATTAATTTGTTTGCTATGATACATATTTACATAAAGAAAATACATGCATATAATTTGAAGGAAAAGCAAAGTAGCGCTTACTCTCATGATTCACGATTGCTTATTTTAGTTTCACAAGTGGATATTTAATATACTTTAAAATAACTAAATACACAAATGAGAAAGACATTTTTATAATGAATATTTCATGAGCGTAGTCGTATTTCCTACGTTATTTTAAACAATTCAAGATTAATCTTTAACAAATGATGTATTAAAGCGCATTTCAGTGTTTTCGGGATATCCTGTATATTGGAGAAAATTGATAAAATACGCTCTATAGCGCGATCCCCGAATTAATGATTCTTTAATAAAGACATTTCATGTAGTATATATTATTCTTTCGTCGCTTTCCTCAATCGAACTTAGGAATTGAGCAAGCATAATGAACGCTTGTACAAAATATTAACTACATTTGAAGTTTCTGTATAAACGGGCAAAAATCAATAATTTATAATTTACTGTATTTCTGCACTGCACCTTACCAGGGAAAGGGTTTCTTTTGTGGGAGTGCTTAGCACTTCATAATACACACAATAAAGCACCCACCCATCTTCTATTCTTCTTATCGGAATACAAGTTTTCGCCTTCATCTGACGTATCGGAAAAAAACAGCATTATTTCCGCTGGTGAATACGACATAGGAACGTTTCCGACACCTTCGGAATAAGACACATCGGATATTTCTCGGATTGTGACGTCAGCAAGTAAGGAAAGCTTTCCGATACTATCGTAGTAGAGCCCCTGGACTTTTCCACTTAAGCCATCTGCCAGTGTCCAGTGTCTTATTCAATCGACTATTAGTAGCTCTTTATTTTACTAAAAAAATTTTTACAAAACAAAACAACAAAATTATATAATTATACTACATTTCTTGAAAACTTTTAATCCATTTTTTTTATGACAAGTAACAAGACAACTCATCCCCCTCCCCCCCAAAAAAGTGACATTCAGTTAATCCGCACATCAGCACTTCCATGAAGAAGTGGGAAGCAGAGCAGCACAAAAAACAAGGTGAAGCAAAATCGGTACATTATATGTTAGAGTGAGTAAATTACATAATGTTATACACACTTAATTCAAACGAGCGAAATTCGATCAGTCGGAGCGAATTTTCGATCCTTTCCGTACTTGAAAGTGCTCTTCTCCTTTAGGAGCGTCTGATCACTGAGCGGAGCAAAATTTTCGGGGCGAATGTTATCAGTATTTTGGTAAACAGGGAGCCGACATTTTTTTTTTCACTCCCTGTTTGATCGTCATTTTCGCTCCTTTGAATTAAGCGCGTACTACATTACTTTAAAACGTATTCGGTAATTCGTATATTATTCGGAAAAAAAAAAGTAATTTTAGTCTGTTCTTGAATTATGCATGGGCCCCAGTATGGCCGAGTGGATAGAGAAACTGAGCATGGAAGATGGCTGAAGTGTGAAGGTCCCGGGCTCGGGGCAATCGCGCGGCCATAGGCCTAACGGTTGAGTCTTAAGCGGTTTTCTACAGAAGTTGAATAAGCGTAAGAACCCCTCAAAAAGTTCTCCGCCCAAAGCAACGCTCCTTAGTCAAATAGCCCTCGAGCACCTTTGCCTTAATAAACAGCATAATACAGTACTTGCAGGGATGCTAACTGCTGTAAACAGTTTTGGAGCACTTTGGGGAGCAGGAAAATTGCTGTGTCGTTGCAGGTGATGAGGTATAGGGAGCAGTTCATTTTCAATAATATAACTGCTTAACAGCAACGCTTAATTATAACTAATAAATAGCATAATTAGTAATCAAATTTAATTATTTTGATAAAAATACATAGTTAATTTAAACAAAAGTAAATATGTTCATGTACTCAAAAATAATCTTTGTTGATAATCAATTATTCGTTCTTTTACATGGTTAAACAACACATTAAAAAAAACAAATAATCAAGTATTACTTTGAATAGTAGGTACACAAATGAAAAAATACCTGAATTTGGTGCATAAAAGGTTAATAAGACAAAGCTACTTGAGGACTATCTGCCTTAGGAGTGGTACCTTGGGCGAAAGGACTTTTTAAAGGGTTCTAACGCGTATTCACATTATATCCGGCAAAAAATGTCCAAAACTCTGAAAAAACTGTTGCTGACCATTTCATTTGTGAAGGCTTATTTTGTACTGTGACTTGCACCACTGTTTCTGTCATGGGGCTCCTTACCACTTCTGCGACGCTGCATTTTAAGAGATGGGAGGATAATCGCACTGACAAATGCACTTATCAGCTGCAGAGAATTGTGGATCTGGCTAATTTTGCAGTTGTCAATGAGCAAAGCATTTCTTGAAAGTAGGTTTTGGAGCAGCTTCGGAGCAAAATAAAGAAAAATACATGTTTCGGCTCAAATAGGAGCAAGTACTATGCAATGGAGCAGGCTGGAGCAATTGGAGCAGAATTGGCATCCCTGTACTTGCATTGTGTATGCTCACGCAACGTACCTCTCTCCGAATTTGCACTCTATAGGGAAATTCCCCGAATTTCGATTAAAACTACTAGAGGCCAAGGCCCCCAGATTCGCTACGCTCGCTTTTCGTATGAGGCATTTGGCCCCTAATAAGGTTTATTCGTAAAAAAGACATAATTTCAACAGACAAAACTCGAAGATTGGATCAAATAGAATGTTACTGAGCTACACATTGCTTGGTTCTTGCATGTTCATTGGTACATAAAAATTTAAATTTCAAACTACAGTAGACCCCCTCCACCTCATAACACGGAAGATATTTTGTTATGGGAATCCGTGTTGTACGGGTCCTGAGCTATACTCCCCCTGGAGTGCGGACTCTGCTTATAATCGCTGGAAAATTTATTTGCACTTCTCAGAAACACAGTGATATTTAATGTTGCCATTCAAAAGTTATATTGATTAGGAGCTAAAGCGTAATAAAATCAGAACACCTGTTTCAGCTGTATTTTTAAATATGTAAAACCTCTTGGACACCTTGCGAATTCGTCACCCATGGCGATTTTTCATTATTTGGCGACTTGCGTACATGTAAAGTTAAGAAAAGCTACGGAACAGATAGGATAGCTTGGCACCCATGGCGACTTTTCATTATTTGGCGAGTTACACATGCTCACAACCTATAATTACTGTTCATTTAAGGTTACCGGAAAACCGTTATCCATATTTTCATTTATATAATCGTTTGCAGATTGGCGTACTTAGCACCACGAATTATACCATCTCGTCGCGCTAGCAAATATCCAAAGTGTACTATAACTGCTATAATGGCATAGTTAACGCCGCCAAATATTTCTACTGGTTGCAAATAATCCAGCTGGACCGAACCGGCTTTAAAATAATCTGCATTTTAATTATTTTTCATTTTCAAGATATTAGTTATTCTGTTTTGGAAAAACAAAAATCGCTAATTCTAAACTCCTGTTGTCTAAGCGAACTTACTATTTGAAAATTGTCAACTTTGTGTAACACATTATGAGTTACTTATTTCATATTATTGTAACCTATTTATAGAAAAAAAACAGGTGATGCCTATTCTACAGCTTACGAAATATTGTAACAATAGATTAAAGCTGTTGTGAACTAATAGTATTTAAATATATGTAAAGCATATTCTATAGCTTACGAAATATTGTAACAATAGATTAAAGCTATTGTGAAGTAAAGTATTTAAATATATGTAAAATTATGTGGCATACTTTTATGTCGCATTTTTGGGACACGTTTTTCATACAATTTTCAACAAAGGGGGTGAGAGATAAAATGACATAGTCATTAATAGATGGAGAAAAGCTGCACAGAAAAATGCACAATTCCAAATGAATGAAAATTTCAAAACCTTATTCTCAGGTGTATTCAGCAGACGATAAATTACGATAAATTGCGCCAAGCATTAGAATCATCTCTTCAAAATCGCACAAAACCGTTTAATTTTTCACCAAATTAAAAAGTTGCACATTTTAGTCTCAAAAAATTTCTAAATATGTTTCTTTTGAGTATAAAACATTTCATTCCTGCTCTGATTTCCTATGCACACGATATTTTAATTTAAAAACAGCCTTACAAATAATCTAGACAAAAATAATCGTTATTCTTTTATTTTTACTTCAAGAGTCTGAATCATTTAATAAACTTGCGGAATGTGGCAACCTAGATAAGCTTAAATGTCGCTTTTCCACTGTGGGGTTACAATTACGAAATGGCGGAAAGCAAAAATTAGCCTTTTGCAATACGTTTTTTATCGATATCTCCTAAAATAATTCGAATTTTGAAAAAAGCTGTTAGCAGAGGATAAGTTAACATACGAAAAAGCTAAGAGCATTGCATTCGCAATGGAATCTGCTCAGAGAGATGTGTGTGAAATTCAGAATCAAATGGTATCGATAAAAAAATTACATAGTTCGCAAGATAAAACTATCAAAAAAATTTTTTCTAAATTTAAGAAATCTGAACCTCCAAAGAAGTTTGATAAATCTCGGAAATGTTACAGATGTGATAGTACTCAACATTTAGCTCACGAATGTAAGCACAAGAACACTCAGTGTAGGAATTGCTTAAAGAACGGGCATTTGGCAAAAGTCTGCCGCTCGAAACGTAACGAAACGTAACGAAAACCCCGTCAAAAACGCTAATTTTTGCTCTCCGCAATTCCGCAATTGTAACCCTTGCAGTCAAAAAATTGATAAATAAGCATCGAGGTTGCCATGTTTGGCGAATTTATTAAATGATTTAGAATTTTGAATTAAAAATAAAAGAATAATCATTTTTTTTTCTGTTTAGAATATTTGCTAGGTTATTTTTTAATTAAAATATCGAGTGCATAGGAAATTAGAGCAGGAATGCATTGTTTTTTATACATAAAAGAATAAGGGCTTGGAGATATCCGAGACTAATATGTATAATTTTGTTTTTAGTTTGGCGAAAAATAAAATGGCTGATACGGCATATTCACGGGCGCCGACTTGTAAAAATTATTGGGGGGGCTCTTATTCTTACGAAGGGTGGGGGATACAAAATCCTTCCCTCCGTCAGTAGAATAAAGGGATTCAGAAATTTTAGAATTGAGATTTCAAAATGTGCTTTTTTAACAACACTTTCATTAAAATAAAAGGAATTCCATTTAATAAATTTTTCAAAAATTTTTTGAACTCATTTTTTAAATTAAGTATTTGAACTCAAGATCTCGAATCAGTCTTCAGTACACATATGGAGAAAGCAAATATCTCTCCCTTCTGAAAGAATAGGTGAAGTTTAATTAAGTTAATAACAGCAAAACAAATAAAATCTTTTTTGTAATGTATTTAATGATAATTTCATAGGAAAGAAAATGCATGCAGTCAAATGTGAAAAACTGTTCTGCAAAACATTACTCCAGCTAATATTTCAAAATACCCTAGAAGTACAAACGATTCGAAATACTAAAATCCGGATTATTTTATTTACTGGCAAACATTCATCAGAGATAATTTTTACTAATATAAAATACTATTTTTTATTTTACTACATGATGAAATACCCATAAATTGAATCGACTTTAATTAAATGTCGCACTACTTTAAGACAGAAACTGATCACATTTAAATTACATTTCTTTGACAACTTTTTACAGATTACATTTAAAATTATTTTAAAAAATATAAGCAACGAAGTAATAAATACTTCCTTTCCATGTATTAAAGCAAATCAAATAATATACAAACCATCATACAAAGTTACAAGTCCTCTCTTCTACACATACATATTAAACGGATTTCCGTGATTTGAATTGTAAAAACAAAAACAAATAAAATATACTTTTAAATTCATTCTTACAGTATTTGCACAGCAGGAAAAAAATTAATTTTCCAATAATATCATCCTTGTTAACATTTAAAAATGATCTAACAAAGAAATCTAAGTGCGAGAATATATCAAAATTTAGAGTCTACATTATTTTAGGTCTTCATAAACATTTTAATACTGAAAACTTTCATTTTACATTGAACTAAGAATACTCATATCATCTTTCAATAACATTAAAAATCAGAAGAAATGTTGAAATGTGGTGTTATGGCCAATTATCTGCGCGAGGGATCTAGGCCGAGGGTGGGGGGTTTGCCCTCCGTGTGAGACTTGGCAAAAAAAACTGGACATATAAAAACACCATTGCACTTTAAATCACACTTCTTTTTGGAAAACCGTTGCAGATTACCTCAACAATTATGAAAACAAATTAAACTAGCACATAATCAATTGGTAAATCGGAGACGCTCCTGGCTAAATGGACACATAGTAATCATTTTATATACTAAAACCATAATGAATTATGCTATTTGAAATATATTTTGATGATATTTGTGCAACAATATATGAAAATTAATTTTTATTCAGTATGGAAAAAACTTGTATAAAATATAATCGTGTTTTACATTTAAAAGTGGAATAACACAGAAACAGATATACAATACCAAAATTATCACTCTAAATTATTGTAGATATTTACAGACAATTTTTAAAAATACTTAACATTTTCACTTTACATTAAAATAAGAATACTCAATAATATGAAAAATGGAAACAAAATGAATGAAATCTAATTCGAAATCATAGTCTACGTCATGTTATTTTTAAAACATATATAAAAACTCCATTGCACTCTAAATAATTGTTTCAGATTACCTTAACAATTATCAAAATAAATAAAACTAGCACATTAGCAATTGGTAAGTCAGAGACGCTCTTGGCTAAATGGATACATAGTATTCATTTTATAAACTAAAACCATAACGAATTATGTTATTTGAAATTTATTCTGATGACATTTGTGCAACAATATACGAAAATTAATTTTTATTCAGAACGGAAAAAAGTTGTATAAAATATGATTGTGATGACTGGGGTAAGAAGGGTTTTTTGTTTAAAAGCCTTCTTATGATTACCATAGCCCGTTCGTGTAGATGTAGTGCTAAAAGTTCTCCTTATTGAATTTGCAAAATATACACCCGTCTAATGCAGGGTATCACTGAAATGTGCACATAAAAATCCAAGCTAAATAGTCAGCTTCAAACTTTCTAGCACATATTCATTCAAATTTCAATTAAGAAGTGTAGTGGCTAACAATGCCAAAAAGTGTTTCGTGTGTACGAAGTCACCAATGAATCAGAATTATTTTCTCAGAGTTACATATACTGTATAAATATTAAAACTAAAATAGCTTTAATAACGGAGCCCACAGGGGAAAGCCTACTCAGCCTAATGGGCTAATGGGTAATCCGGCCCTGTTAGGCATGGCCCCTCTTTCACCATGACAGCCTTTCCTTTCTCCTCTATAATTTTTATGGTTTTGTAGCAGTTATGCTAGTTTGATATTCCATAAATTAATAATTTACAAACATACGTGCTTCATAGAGTGCTTTTACAGAAGAGGAAGGCTATTTGCAAGTGTGGGGGTCGAATACGAGTAAAATGTATCACACACGCCCAATTCACACATTTTTCTATAAACCATTTTTTGAGATGGTGATGAGAAACATGATTTTGAGAGTTTTCTTTCATTGTGGGTTCGGGGCAACTACCCCATCCACCCTTACCTTAATCATGCTCGCTGTGACTCCCTCTTCCTTTGCCCTCCATGTATGGATGGATATGGATGAATGCACATATTTATAAAACGGCTGCATATTTTTCTGCCAAGGAACAACGACTGAGCACATAGTCACTGTGTGCATACTTTAGTGTTGTTATAAAATAAAGTAAATTAGTCAGAGACTAATGGTTTTCTAAAGACGAATTCTCTTTCAGCAACACAATGTGATATGTATGCACATGATCAAGGCCTCTCTGAATTTTGGGCCTTGTCCAAGCTCGGCTTGGGCCCTCGTTTTTTTTTTTTTTTTTCTTCCTCCTTTCTTATTGGGGAGATGGTTAATCTAGGCCTAGGGGGGGTCATGACCACCGTGACCCCCCCCTTCTGGAACCGCCACTGGCACCACATGCAGCCAATAGTAGCAAAATAATAAACCGTATACAAATCTTGCAATTATGAAGAGAAATTCGCCCAAAACAACGAGTCTTCTTAAAGATTTAAAATTTCATGGTTTTCAAATGTTCGTTTCTAAATTTTCGTATTTATGTGTAAACTAACAAAAATTTTTGAAAATTGTAGGGGGGCTGGGAGACAGCTATGTAGTGCTCAGCCCGCGTAGCCCCCCCCCTCCCACCTCATTACGCCCTTGGTGGGGGAAAGAGTTTTATATGTAAAGATAGAAGATAAGAGGAAGCAATTATAAAATATAATCCAGAAGTTGTGCTCCTCGAAGATTTTTATGAAATCATTTTTCATTTAGCTCTTAACTGTAGCTAAATAAGAAACGTTAAGCGTTCGATATTAGTAAATTTTTGATAAAGCGTGTAAAGAAATGAATACTGTCTATATCCGAAACTGTATTAAACATCAATTTTTCATTTATCTCACAAGGTTCTTCATGATTTAAAATCTTCAAGCTTAAATTTGACTATTAATTTTCTGCCTTGAATTGTTTTTAAGTCACATTTAAACGGTTTATTTTCGAAACTTAATACTGGTGGAAAATGGAAATGTCACAATCGTTTGCAGTTTTGCACAATGGAAAAATCTCCCTTATGGTCAGACGTCTACAGAAGAGTCTGCATCTCACAATAGAACAAAAGTGAAAGCTTTTGCTGTACTGATAAAAAAAAAATTACATGAGAACGACCCTCCTAAAAAAAGCGCAGTCTTCTCCCTACTAGAAAGCAATTCCATCATCAATTGTGTCACGGTGTGAAATCCGAATGGTTCTTGTGTGGGAAAACACCCGTTTTACTTTCTTTTTGCCTAGCTATCTGATGGTCATTTGTTTGTGCTTGCGCTCTTGATAAAGAAGGTTGACATCCGTGCCTTACGGCATTACAGGCATCCAACGTAATTCCTGAATCCCTGTGAAAGAAAAAGCGGAGTGAGAGACAGAAAAAGCTAGCGATCCGATACATTCTCTATTTTTAGGATGTTTAACCGATTTCGAGAAAGAAATATGATTTGACACTAAATTGTCAGAGTGAAATTTTTGAAGGGGCTCAGCCCCCTGAATAAAAATATTGGGGGGGCTGAAGCCCCTTCAAGCCCCATGAAGTCGGCGCCTATGGGCATATTTTGAGAAAGTAGTAGGTTCTACCGATTTTTACAGTTTTGGGCTTGGCGCAACTTACTGAGAGTGTAGCGAAATAGTATTTTTAATAACAAGTATAGGTTTTCATAGAATACGGAGCTATACTTCAATTTTTCATACAGAAATAATGTAGTTATTAAGGCGATTTTAAACGATCTATCTACAGAATTTTCACCAATAAGTAAACTGATCAAAGTTAGAGGAATTCCGCCAAATTTCAGAAAATTGAAATATTCGCATTTTTTACATCGTAGTTAACGTTGATTAAAACACGTTATAGTTAATAATTTATATAACTTCTACTTATCAATTAGATGCTTGGATTAAATTTTAGCGATCGAACTATATAAATGATAGATAACTGTTTCCGATTTTGATTGCTGTTAAATCAATGCTTCGAATAATTCGGTGAAAGCAAAAAAATCTCGCAAAATGGTGCATGTTGGCATTTAGGCGATTGAAGTACTGTGTAATAAATAATAGATTCCTATTTGTTAAAGTAGCGGAGTAATGAATACTGCCCAATATATTTTTTTGTTTTACGAATTGAAATGTATGTTGATTCCTATTATAGTACATTTCTTAGCAAAGTAGGCGAAAAATATTCAAATGTCGTGCAACTCTGTTCGTATTATGATTTCCGTTCCACAATTGAGATGAGCCCATGTCACTAGCGTATGCATAGATAATTTTTTTTTTTAATTCCGCCAAACAGGGTATTGTGATTTGAGCTATTTGACATCGACTGGTGGCGTTAATTACGCCAATATGGCAGTTCTAGCAAAGGAAACATAGATAACTCATTTCGTGTTCTATTTTTAACATTGCTATAGTTTCCGTAGCAACGGAATCCATTGTTGCCACTTAAGTTGTTAAATTTTACAATTAAGTGAAACTGTGAAACCGCTCCTTTCTACAGCTTTTAAGACTCGAAAAAGTGAAAACATATCAAATGTGAAACAAATAGAACTGTAATAGACTTGCACCTTAAAAATTATCGAAGTTTTTATGCATTTGTGCATACCATTAATCTTATTTCCTTCGCGTGTGGATGTCATTTTTTACTTCATTTTTGCTATTTGCTAGCAGATTATCCGGAGCAGCACATAACCTCTAATGTATTTGCTCCTCCGGACATAAGCAAGAGCGTATGTTCGGCGCGTATTTGTGTAACCCCATTGTGTTAATCAGAATTTTCTGGTGTCAGATTTTTTAGACCATTTTTTTACCGTGGAGATTCCGATCCTGAAGTATATTGATTACTGATACATGGAAAAAAAAAAAAAAAAAAAAAAAAAAAAAAAAAAAAAAGATCAATTATATGCAAGCAGGAGTAGCCAGAAATATTTCATGGGAATGTTACGACTACTGCAACTCACATATATGTACACGTGTGTGTGATAAGGGAGTGAAGAATATACATTTTGTATGGCAAAAACTCCGCATGGGGGGTTATGACCCCGATCCCCTCCTTGGCTACGCGAATGTACGCAAGCATAAGTTGTCATGTCATGAAAAACCGTCGTAGATGGCAAACACCGAAGTTGTTTTGAGGGTTATACAGAATTAAAAATTTTACTTTTAGTAAAGTTTACTTTTGATACAGTTCGGATATTTGGTTTTAATACATTTCGGCTACCAAGGTGAGATGAAATATTAGTAACTACGGCAACCCAGAATTTTCTTAACTATTGAATTTGACACTATGCAACTACAGTAGATTCCCTAACACGGTAGATACGCTCCGTGTTATACGAATCCGTGTTGTACGGATCCTGCGCTTTACTCCACCTGGAGTGCGAACTGCGCGGTATAATCGTGACAAAACTTATTCGCGCTCTGTAAAAATGCAATGATGTTTGGTGTTGCCATTCAAAAGGAATGTTAATTACAGGAGCTAAGGCGTCATAATATCAGAACATATGTCTCATTTCACCGTGCTGTACGAGTCTCTTTTAACGTGTTACACGAAAACGATCGTAATGTTTTCGTCGTGTTCTAAGAATTCGTGTTGTAGACCCATGTTATAAAGGGGGTCAACTGTAATTTGTAAAAAATGAAAAATGAAATTAGTTATTTATTTAGAGCGAATTGACAGTGAGATAAACGTCAGTTTTATGTAACAGGTGTGATACTGCATTAAGAGTTCAATAAGGGTAATAAGCTTTTTCTCAGAAGTTACACCACGAACGTTTTCATTTACAAAAGCGACATGATTTTCACCGGAGCAGGGTACATTTTTGACTTTTAAACGTAAATTATGCATCCATTGTTTCATGAAGGTTTTTTAATTTAGGTAAAGTCGTGTGTAACATAACTGCGCTAATACATTGTCCACGCTTTGCGAATTGCAAGATAAAATTGTTGTCAACAGAACAGATTATATTGATTATCAACAAACTTAATGTTGTAAATAATAATAAATGTTGTAGACAGAATATAAAAACTTTTTAAATACTTGACAAGCAAATTATAGAATGTAAAAATAAAACTATAGAACTATATGGATCAAATAAACTGATAAGAAACTTGATATGATAAAAGTACAATTCAGGCGAACAATGTATCTTAAGTATTAATGTTAGTACAAATAAAATTACAAGATAAAGTTTGGAAACGTTCTGATTGTCTATACCATAAAGATGCCTCGTATGTGTTAAAATCTGCGACGAATTGATGCAATTTTGTTTGTGTGTGTTGGGGGAGGGGGGGCGGAGGTTAGTTGGAAGATTCACATACACAAACACATCCATTTTATGGAAGTAAAATAGGGCTTTTTAAATTGATTTTTTTTTAACGAGAGGGCGGTCGCCCCTTAAGTCCCCCCCCTTTAATTCGTCCTTGGTTGAAACATGATAACAATTAGGAAAATAATCTTTTTTTCACACAAATTTTACAGCGAGTTATTGCAGTATGTTAAAATGCATAAATTGCTTTACTTCCGGAAAAAGGGCAGGTGACATTTTTTGTATATGATGCCTAATTTTTTTAAAGGTCACATTTTCCAGGGGGGGTCAAGTGACCCGTTTGACCCCCCTTGCCGACGCCCATGAACGTACCTAAAAGCTAGGTTCCGATGCAAGTCCGATACTTAGTTATTTTATTTCGGTTAAAACGTACTTAACAAAAGTACGTACTTAGGCTATAACGTGCTTGTTATACCACAGCCAAAAATAAAATTTTGCTTTTCTTAAGCATTTTATTTCCCTTTTCTCTGACATTTCAGTTCTTTCAAGAACACTCCTCAGTTTTCAGATTGTCTAGCGAGATGAATTGTGTATGAATGAAGGGAGCGATCCTTTATCTTTTCCCCTGCTAGGTAAGGCTAAGAACAAAACTAATGTTTCTTTGTAATTCAT
>JAWZYV010000828.1:17500-18623 GCA_038373885.1 Cheiracanthium punctorium | reverse complement strand
AAAATGTGTTTAAATTGTATATTAGCCATCCTCTTGAGCTTTCGAAGGTTTTCTTTGAATAATATTTCCTTCTTTTCAATAACATTCATACTACATTTCATTATCTGCCCCGTATGCGAGAATAATTTGTATTTGTTCGTGCCATGAGTTTTGGAAGGTTTTCTTCCAGAGACATTTGCCATTTTAAAACTGTGTTTATATTGTATATTAAATTTTAATGTATGCCATCTAAGAATGCATTGTGTGATAATTCAGAAATCATTACGTGATAATGTTTTGATTCGGTGAGTGAGTTGCGTTTTGGAAGGTTTTCTTCGAATAACATTTAATATGGCAAGCTGTTCAAATTGTATACTAAAGTTTAATGTTTGTGCGCTTCGAAACCGACAGTTCGATTGCCGCTGCAGGCCGTTCAAGAGGGTGGGAGAATTGGGGGTGGGCGAGGAAATATCTTTGGAAGGTTTTCTTCCAGAGACATTTGCCATTTTAAAACTGTGTTTAAATTGTATATTAGCCATCCTCTTGAGCTTTCGAAGGTTTTCTTTGAATAATATTTCCTTCTTTTCAATAACATTCATACTACATTTCATTATCTGCCCCGTATGCGAGAATAATTTGTATTTGTTCGTGCCATGAGTTTCTGAAGGTTTTCTTCCAGAGACATTTGCCATTTTTAAAACTGTGTTTATATTGTATATTAAATTTTATTGTATGCCATCTAAGAATGCATTGTGTGATAATTCAGAAATCATTACGTGATAATGTTTTGTTTCGGTGAGTGAGTTGCGTTTTGGAAGGTTTTCTTCGAATAACATTTAATATGGCAAGCTGTTCAAATTGTATACTAAAGTTTAATGTTTGTGCGCTTCGAAACCGACAGTTCGATTCCCGCTGCAGGCCGTTCAAGAGGGTGGGAGAATTGGGGGTGGGCGAGGAAATATCTTTGGAAGGTTTTCTTCCAGAGACATTTGCCGTTTTTAAAACTGTGTTTAAATTGTATATTAGCCATCCTCTTGAGCTTTCGAAGGTTTTCTTTGAATAATATTTCCTTCTTTTCAATAACATTCGTACTACATTTCATTATCTGCCCCGTATGCGAGAATAATTTGTATTTGTTCGTGCC
>JAWZYV010000828.1:0-12500 GCA_038373885.1 Cheiracanthium punctorium | reverse complement strand
AGGGGGTGAATGACCCCCTTCGGCAAGCGTAGGTCCGACCCTCAGACAGACGTGGCCCCGGGTAGGACCCGAGGCCGCAATGTGCGTTCGAAAAATCAGTGCTCAATGTGTCCTGCAATTCACACCAAGTCTCGCAGCTGGCTGCGTTCTTCATCGACCCGTGAGCCGAGTGATCCACTGCTCAGAGTTGTGTTTCAAGTTTCTGGCGGACTCTGGGATTTCTCCCTTCGTCCTTAGCAATTTCGAGAGTTTGTCAGGATTCTCCGTTTCCGGAGAAGTTTGAGGTTGAATGTCGGTTCGCTTCCAACTGCGGGGACTCCCCCACGGGGGGGAGTCGAAAGGTCATGAACCCGCAGTTCGAGGTCACGAACCGGTCGCTCCGGCGGGGAATCCGCCTCGAGGCGGACGGGAGCCCTCAAAAACTCGCCGCCGGAGGAAAGTGGGGAACCAAGGAGGCGGACTGTCCCCGGCGTTATCGGGACAGCCTCTTCAAGCCTAGCGCGCCCTAGGGCGCACCCCCTTCAACCGCTCGTCTGGCGGCAAGGGCAGCCGAGGCACCTCATGTTACGTTCCCCGTGCGTTCGAAACGGAGCCGTGGGGCTCCGAGTTTGGATTTTTTTACTCGCTCTCGTGCTGGTGCACGACACGGTAATGATCCTTCCGCAGGTTCACCTACGGAAACCTTGTTACGACTTTTACTTCCTCTAAATGATCAAGTTTGGTCATCTTTCCGGCACGCCGGCGCGACCCGAAGGCCGCTCCGAGCGCCAGTCCGAAGACCTCACTAAATCATTCAATCGGTAGTAGCGACGGGCGGTGTGTACAAAGGGCAGGGACGTAATCAACACGAGCTGATGACTCGTGCTTACTGGGAATTCCTCGTTCAAGGAAAACAATTACAATTTCCTATCCCCAGCACGAAGGAGGTTCAACGGGTTACCCAGTCCTGTCGGACAGGGAAAGCACACGCTGATTCCTTCAATGTAGCGCGCGTGCGGCCCCGGACATCTAAGGGCATCACAGACCTGTTATTGCTCTGTCTCGTGCGGCTAAACGCCGCTTGTCCCTCTAAGAAGAACGCCCGGCAGAGTGGACCGGGACGTCTATTTAGTAGGCTAGAGTCTCGTTCGTTATCGGAATTAACCAGACAAATCGCTCCACCAACTAAGAACGGCCATGCACCACCACCCACAGAATCAAGAAAGAGCTCTTAATCTGTCAATCCTTCCTGTGTCCGGGCCGGGTAAGTTTCCCCGTGTTGAGTCAAATTAAGCCGCAGGCTCCATTCCTGGTGGTGCCCTTCCGTCAATTCCTTTAAGTTTCAGCTTTGCAACCATACTTCCCCCGGAACCCAAAAGCTTTGGTTTCCCGGAAGCTGCCCGGCGTGTCATTTGAGGAACACAGCCGGATCGCTGGCTGGCATCGTTTATGGTTAGAACTAGGGCGGTATCTGATCGCCTTCGAACCTCTAACTTTCGTTCTTGATTAATGGAAACATTCTTGGCAAATGCTTTCGCAGTAGTTCGTCTTGCGACGGTCCAAGAATTTCACCTCTAGCGTCGCAATACGAATGCCCCCGTCTGTCCCTCTTAATCATTACCTCGTGTTCCGAAAACCAACAAAATAGAACCGAGGTCCTATTCCATTATTCCATGCACCATTATTCAGGCGTCGCGCCTGCTTTGAGCACTCTAATTTTTTCAAAGTAAACTTGCCGGTCACCCAAGACAACCGGTGAAGATCATCAAGAGAAACCGGCTGGCTGTTCAGAACAAGCAGTAACCACCGGTAAGTGGACCGCCCGTCTGGAACTGAGATCCAACTACGAGCTTTTTAACCGCAACAACTTTAATATACGCTATTGGAGCTAGAATTACCGCGGCTGCTGGCACTAGACTTGCCCTCCAATGGATCCTCGTTAAAGGATTTAGAGTGTACTCATTCCAATTACGGGGTCTCAAAAGAGTCCCGTATTGTTATTTTTCGTCACTACCTCCCCGTTCTGGGAGTGGGTAATTTGCGCGCCTGCTGCCTTCCTTGGATGTGGTAGCCGTTTCTCAGGCTCCCTCTCCGGAATCGAACCCTGATTCCCCGTTACCCGTTACGACCATGGTAGGCGCGTAACCTACCATCGAAAGTTGATAAGGCAGACACTTGAAAGATACGTCGCCGGGACGGGCCCGTGCGATCAGCCCAAAGTTATACAGAGTCACCACAGTTTACGGACCGAAGTCCGATTGGTTTTGGTCTAATAAAAGCGCTCGTCCCCGAAGGTCGGAGCTCTGCTGCATGTATTAGCTCTAGAATTGCCACAGTTATCCAAGTAGTAAGGTACGATCCAAGGAACCATAACTGATTTAATGAGCCATTCGCGGTTTCGCCTTAATACGGCATGTACTTAGACATGCATGGCTTAATCTTTGAGACAAGCATATGACTACTGGCAGGATCAACCAGGTATCTTCTCCGTCAAAGAGAAGGTTCGAATCGCAGCCGACTCGAATCCCGAACTCGTGGCGCGCCTCTCCGAAGGGAGAGGCGCGGACCCCGCAGCGACGGCGGGATCCACGTTTTATCACCACGTGCGAGAGATTCTCGTCATCGCGTTCGGTAGCAGTTCGAAACTCACGACGTCCCCGCCGGCATCAGCGCCGGGAGGTTTGCGTACGTGGGCGTCGAGCGGTTTGTGCGTCGGACGCAGGGGCAGAAAACCCTTCATCTCAACACGCTCCTCCTTCAGAGACTGCGGCACTCAGTCCGAGACTCTGGAAGATTCGCCGTGGAAGACTGAGATTGCGGGGCAGGCAGGAGTGGAGCGCCAGTCGGGCGCCGGACACTCAAAGTCTTTTCAATTCGAGACAGAAAGTCTCGATCGACTTGTCGACGACTTGCAATTCCCATACGGTGACCGTTAGTTGAAACTGCAAGCCGTATGAGAAAACAATCGGAAAAGAGGCCGAAACCCCAATCCTCTTGTCTTCTCACAGACACCACCTGCTCCACATGTAACGCGAAAGTGCTGCATCAACAAAAAATGGCCGCCGGAAACGACGTCGACTTCCGCCGATACTTCCGGTGCCAAATATGTCCACGATGCGCAAAATCGTAATCCTCGAAAATCATATGCTGTTTGACCGGAGTTTTCCGCATTAATTTCGAGGTATCGTGGTCTCGCACTTTTGTCCTTCCAAAATTTTTTCTTCGTACTACTATATTTGAACTTTGATAAAATAAACTCGCTTAAATTTTTTTTCACACGTTTTGGTGTTTAGAGGCTCTCGACGCCCTTCCCTACACTTAAAAGGCATCGTCCGAAAAGTTTCGCGATTATCCGGCAAAGTTTTTTTTTTTTCGTAACTTTGAAACTTTTTACAGCGTCATAGGATTAAAACCTGCCTTCTGAACACGAACGCAATCCATCGGAGCACGCTAACACACAGAAATTTACGCAAAATTTTTTCGCACGTTCTGGTGTTCAGAGGTTCATGAAGCTCTTCCCCACACTTAAACGGCATCGTTCGAAAAGTTTCGCGGTTATCCGGCAATATTTTTTTTTCGGAACTTTGAAACTTTTTCCAGCGTCATAGGATTTTAAAACTTGCCCTCTGAACACGAACAGAAGCCATCGGAACACGCGAACACACAGAAATTCTCTTGGAAATTCTTTTGCGCGTTCTGGTGTTCAAAGGCTCTTAAAGCCCTTCCCTACACTCTAAAAGGGGCAGAGTAAGGTTTAGAGATCCGCCGCTATGAATTTTCATGACGATCCGCTGCATAGTCCTGAAGTTGATGCGCTGCAGCGCCACCTAGTAGTGAGTAACACCTAAATGAAGTCAGAGTATATTCTCCATGCTCAAATGTGTCAGTATAAAATTTTTATAGCGGTCGGCCCAGCGGTATCGAAGTTGATGCGCTGCAGCGCCACCTAGCAGTGAGTAACATCTAAATGAAGTCAGAGTATATTCTCCATGCTCAAATATGTCAGTAGAAAATTTTTATAGCGGTCGGCCCAGCGGTATCGAAGTTGATGCGCTGCAGCGCCACCTAGTAGTGAGTAACATCTAAATGAAGTCAGAGTATATTCTCCATGCTCAAATGTGTCAGTATAAAATTTTTATAGCGGTCGGCCCAGCGGTATCGAAGTTGATGCGCTGCAGCGCCACCTAGTAGTGAGTAACACCTAAATGAAGTCAGAGTATATTCTCCATGCTCAAATGTGTCAGTATAAAATTTTTATAGCGGTCGGCCCAGCGGTATCGAAGTTGATGCGCTGCAGCGCCACCTAGCAGTGAGTAACATCTAAATGAAGTCAGAGTATATTCTCCATGCTCAAATATGTCAGTAGAAAATTTTTATAGCGGTCGGCCCAGCGGTATCGAAGTTGATGCGCTGCAGCGCCACCTAGTAGTGAGTAACATCTAAATGAAGTCAGAGTATATTCTCCATGCTCAAATGTGTCAGTATAAAATTTTTATAGCGGTCGGCCCAGCGGTATCGAAGTTGATGCGCTGCAGCGCCACCTAGTAGTGAGTAACACCTAAATGAAGTCAGAGTGTATTCTCCATGCTCAAATGTGTCAGTATAAAATTTTTATAGCGGTCGGCCCATCGGTATCGAAGTTGATGCGCTGCAGCGCCACCTAGTGGTGATTAAGATCAAAAGTAACAGAGAATATATTCTTCTCTCTCAAATGTGCAATTATAAAAAATTGTATGCCGATCGGTCCAACGGCATAGAAGTTTATGCGCTGCAGCGCCGTCTAGCGTCGAGTTTAAGCAGAACGGCTAATCTAAAACTATCGTACGTCCTCAAATGTCCATGCGTACTAATTTTCATCAAAAACGGTATTTTCACAGCAAGCGGTCCAACGGAATAGAACCCGACGCTCTTCAGCGCCACCTTGCGGCAATTTATGGCAAAATGGACTGCGTAAAAATATTCTCCGTGTTTAAATATCCCTAGGTACGAATTTTCGTCAAGATAGATCCAACGGTTTTGTCACAGCGAGCGGTTGAACAGAATTCGACGCTCTGCAGCGCCGCCTAGAGGAAAATGGATAGTGTGAAAATATTCTCCGTGTTCCAATATCCAAGCGCACAAATTTTCGTCAAAATCGCTTGAACGGTATTTTCGTAGCACGCAGTTGAACGGAATAGAAATCGACGCTCTGCAGCGCCGCCTAGAGGAAAATGGATAGTGTGAAAATATTCTCCGTGTTCCAATATCCAAGCGCACAAATTTTCGTCAAAATCCCTTGAACGGTATTTTCGTAGCACGCAGTTGAACGGAATAGAAATCTTCGTTCTGCAGCGCCACCTAGCGTCAAGTTACAGAAAAACGGATAGCGCAAAAGCGTTCTCCGTGCGCAAATATCCGTTCGTACCAATTTTCATCGGAATCTGTTGAACGGTATTTTCACAGCAAGCGGTCCGAAGGAATAGAACCCGACGCTCTTCAGCGTCACCTTGCGGCAATTTATGGCAAAATGGACTGCGTAAAAATATTCTCCGTGTTTAAATATCCCTAGGTACGAATTTTCGTCAAGATCGATCGAACGTTTTTTTCACAGCGAGCGGTTGAACAGAATTCGACGCTCTGCAGCGCCGCCTAGAGGAAAATGGATAGTGTGAAAATATTCTCCGTGTTCCAATATCCAAGCGCACAAATTTTCGTCAAAATCCCTTGAACGGTATTTTCGTAGCACGCAGTTGAACGGAATAGAAATCGTCGTTCTGCAGCGCCACCTAGCGTCAAGTTACAGAAAAACGGATAGCGCAAAAGCGTTCTCCGTGCGCAAATATCCGTCAGTACCAATTTTCATCGGAATCTGTTGAACGGTATTTTCACAGCAAGCGGTCCGACGGAATAGAACCCGACGCTCTTCAGCGCCACCTTGCGGCAAGTTATGGCAAAATGGATTGCGTAAAAATATTCTCCGTGTTCAAATATCCCTACGTACCAATTTTCGTCAAGATAGATAGAACGGTATTCTCACAGCGAGCGGTTGAACAGAATTCGACGTTCTGCAGCGCCACCTAGCGGCGAGCTAGAGGAAAATGGATAGTGTAAAAATATTCTCCGTGTTCAAATATCCATGCGCACAAATTTTCGTCAAAATCGCTTGAACGGTATTTTCGTAGCACGCAGTTGAACGGAATAGAAGTCGACATTCTGCAGCGCAATCTAGCGTCAAGTTACAGAAAAACGGAAAGTGTAAAAGTATTGTACGTCCTCAAATATCCATGTGTACTAATTTTCACAGCAAGCGGTCCGACGGAATAGAATTCGATGCTCTTCAGCGCCACCTTGCGGCAAGTTATGGCAAAATGGATTGCTTAAAAATATTCTCCGTGTTCAAATATCCCTTCGTACCAATTTTTGTCGAGATAGATAGAACGGTATTCTCAGAGCGAGCGGTTGAAGAGAATTCGACTTTCTGCAGCGCCACCTAGCGGCGAGCTAGAGGAAAATGGATAGTGTAAAAATATTCTCCGTGTTCAAATATCCATGCGCACATATTTTCGTCAAAATGCCTTCAACGGTATTTTCATAGCACGCAGTTAAACTAAGGTGACCAAACGTCCCCATTTTCTGGGGACAGTCTCCATTTTCAGGACGTTTTTCAAATTGTCCCCAGAATGTAAAAATGGAACTGGGGACAATTTTTTAATTATTGCATTGTTTTTCAATTAAATTGCTGTTAATTATTGCATTAATTATAAATGTCCCCAGTTTTGTTGCCAGAATCGGGGACATGTCCCCGATTCTGACTACAAAAATCTGGTCACCTTAAGTTAAACAGAATAGAAGTCGACATTCTGCAGCGCAATCTAGCATCAAGTTACAGAAAAACGGAAAGTGTAAAAGTATTGTACGTCCTCAAATATCCATGTGTACTAATTTTCACAGCAAGCGGTCCGACGGAATAGAATTCGATGCTCTTCAGCGCCACCTTGCGGCAAGTTCTGGCAAAATGGATTGTGTAAAAAAATTCTCCGTGTTCAAATATCCCCACGTACCAATTTTCGTCAAGCTAGATCGAACGGTTTTTTTCATAGCGAGCGGTTGAACAGAATTCGACGTCCTGCAGCACCATCTAGCGGCGAGCTAGAGGAAAATGTATAGCATAAAAATCTTCTCCTTGACGAAAGACTTGAGTATACCAAATTTCATGGTGTTCGGTCAATAACCTCCTTAACCATTTCGAACTTTTTTCTGTTTCTAAACTTTCGAAATGAAAAATAATCAAATAATATCCATTGTAAATGTTTATGGATGACGTAATAAATAACTAGCCTCCTTGAGAAATTTTGTGCCATACAAAATTTATATTCTTCACTCCCTTATCACAGACATGTATGCATATATGTGAGTTGCAGTAGTCGTAACCCCCCCATGAAAAATTTATGGATACGCCACTGATGTTTGGCAACAGTTTGCCAGCACATTTGAAGCAAAAATTGTTTCGTCAAAATGACCGCCGGGATTGTACGTAACTACTAATGAGAATATTGAAGATTTTGTAATTTTTTGAATTGATCATACGCTTATCACTGAATCAATCATTCACTCATAACGATTCCGGACAACCACTAGAAGATAAAACTTACTGCCATTACTCTTTAGAGAAAAAAAAAAAGCGAAAGAACATCTGCACAGTTTGTGCTATCCGCTTCAAGTATATCAAAATTACGTATAAAAATGTAGAAAGAAGTCTGCGCTACTTTAAAAATCTCAAAATCTACCCATTTCCCTATTTTAAAGTTTTTTTTCGTTTTTTTCAGCACCATTTTATTTCCGAAAGTAAATTAAAAAAAAAAAAAAAAAAAAAAAGGTGTATTGTTTGCTCGACAACGCGCTGTTTCGAGTGAAGCTGTTTCGAGTGACAATGACATCATACTCCAATCATGGTTTACAGGCTTTGAAGAGAAAACTGAGATTCCAATTCGTTTAAAATTGTTTTTCCAGATAACGTCGTTTAACTTTTTTCGACAGATTTCGGTTTGCATTTAACCCCTCTTGTATTGATGCTTCAAGCAGACGATCATTTTTAATGAAAAAAAAGTTAAACGACGTTATCTGGAAAAACGACTCCTAAGTGTTTTAACCCTTCAAATTCTGGATTTCCTATCATTATGAAGCAGAATTCGTATTGTGTTGGATTGTTCACCCACTAATAAGGAAATTGAGGTCGGTTTAGCCGGTGCTGAAACAGGTTAGCTTTACCCCACTGATTCTTCTCCGACGCGCTGGTCTGGGTTCCGATCACTGCTTCCTCTAGTGGGATCGCGGGTAGAGGTTACCGTAAAAAGGAAATAATTTCAACAGACAAAACCCTTTAGAAGATTAAAAAGCAAAATATCATCTACACTGCTTTTACGATCTTCTTGTACTTTTTCATAAATATGTAGAAAGAAATCTGCACTACATTTAAAGAATAAAAATCTACTCGTTCCCTAATTTTAGAGAGATTTTTCGGTACTTTCCGATCCATTTTATTTCCGAGAGTAATAAAGTGTGTCGTTTGAGTGACATAAGTCACTGTCATCAGGCTTTGAAGGGACAATTGCAATCCCAAATCGTCTGAAATAGTTTTCCTAGATTACACAGTATTATTTTATTTCAGTTATTTTACAGCCTTTATTTACCCTCCTTTCTTCTTTTCAGGAATCTCGTGAAGCTACATTCAGGCTGCTCCGTGCCGCGATGATGTCACCAAGCTAAGCCACGGTCTCCGCCAAGAGATCGCTGAATTTTCTAGAAGAGAACAAAATATCAGCGTAGGAGAGAGAACTGTCAGCTGAGAAAGGATGGCCGTTACATTACGGCTCAATTAAATGCAATACGAAAAGTGAGTCTTTAGAAGGTTGCTAATACAAAATTATTAAATAATTAAACATTACACATATCAACACTTAAACCATATTTATTTTAAAACTTCTACGAATTTATGTTACACACTGAAACGATAAAGAATTAAGCATGCCACATTTGGTCGGTCGCTGGAGCTAAGCCATCCTACATGCACACCAACTGCGAGTGCAAGCGTAATCCTCTTCCTTCAGCGCGAGCCAGGTGCCAAAGTATTTTCCTGCGCGGTTGACAGTTATCGCCTTCCGCGCCGTAACGTGCTAGTTTCCGGATGCAGGAGATTACTGCGGGTCAGACCCCAACAGAACATCTGTTGTTTATTGCCTTATACTTGAAGCCAAAATGTGCCAAATACTGCTGTTATTATACGACTAGAAGTCGGTTGTGAACCAATTACAACCAGCGCTCTTCTGAAATTGTGAAAAAACTTTCCCATTCCAAAGATTTCGTTTTCTGTACATAGATATTCTTATGTCTACACAGACAATTTCTTTGCTTCGCTTGATTTCCGCTTATAGATACTTGATTTATTTGTGAAAAGAGAAATTAAACTGCATAATCTAGAAAAACAATTTTAAAGCCTCTATAAAAAAAAAAACTTGGCAGTTCGAGCCTCGTCAGGGGTAGATCCCCCTGAACCCCACAAATTTTTTAGTTTCATTATTGCCATATTAAAACGATATTAATTGACTTTGTCATTTTATCGCTCATCTTTTGCGTATTTTGCCTGGTAACCCTATGTTGGAATTTTAATGAATGTAACCTATTTAGGGAAAATACATGTGATGCATATTCTATAGCTTACAAAATATTGTAACAATAGATTAAAGCTGTTGTGAACTAATAGTATTTAAATGCATGTAAAATTATGTCGCATTTTTTCAATAAAGGGTGATGAGAGATAAAATGACATTCATTAATAGCGCAGTCTTATCTCTTTTCTTTTTGTAAAGGGCTGCAAGAGAGGGTGATGTAATTTAAAATTTTTTTAAAAGTGTCTGTTTTATGTAGTGTCTGAAGTATTTATTACTGAAACGTGACCCTAAAAAACAGCATTAAGTGGAAATGAGACATTTTTCAAAGTGAGAAGTTCACTGAAACGGTGAAACTTTTCACTTTTTGGATAGCGAATGCCGCTGACATAATATTTTTTGTGTCATTATATTGCAATGATCTCATGTTAGTACATATGATGCAAACTTTAAGTCAAGATTAAAATATTTTTTCTTTTCTAGATTCCACATCCCTGGAATTAATTCGAATTACACATGTGAGGAAAATTTCCGTTTCTTACTGTTCGAAGAATGGGCGGTCACGCAGCTAGTGTAATCATATAAGGTAAAAAGCTATTTTAAAATTTAAATTTATGTTCCATTACATGTATTTTTTAAATTTTTTATAACTGAATTTGTAACTTATTTTGATAGCTGATATTGTAACTAAGCTATTGTAATCATGGGCGTAGCCAGAAATTTTTCATAGGGAGGGTTACGGCTACTACAACTCATATATATGTACACGTGTGTTTGATAATGTAACAAAGAATATACATTTTGTATGCCAAAAAATTCATCATGAGGGTTATGACACACCCCCCAAAAAACCCTAATGAATCAATTTATAACTGGTTTTGATAGCCGACACTCTAACTATGCTAATGTAATCATAAAACGTGCAAATTTATTAGGCAATTTGGAGTGTTTAGGCTGATTTTATTTTTTACCAACTATGCGAAAAATTCGAGCTGGGAATCGAACCCACGACTGAAGCATTCCTGGGTTAGAGGCTCAATGCGGCGTGGGTTCGAGGCATGCATTGAGTCGTGTGTTCGAGACTCAATGCGGCAGTCCAAAAATTCCAGAGCTAGGAATCGAACCCATGTATGCCGCATAACGTGCGGGTGCTTTACGACTGAGCTACTCTGGGACGATTCCCAGATGAAATTTCTCGCATTAGAACCGTTGACATTTATCATCTTCCTCTGCAAACCACAGATGGAACAGATGAAACAATTAATTCGTGACAACTCCGTTACGCTGCGGAATTTATACATATTTTAGAAAGTGTTTCTATCAACCTTTCAAGTTATTAGGCAATATCGAGTGTTTAGGCTGATTTTATTTTTTACCATCTATGCGAAAAATTCCACAACTGGGAATCGAACACACGACTGCCACATTCGTGGGTTAGTGGCTCAATGCGGCCTGGGTTCGAGGCATGCATTGAGTCGTGGGTTCGAGGCTCAATGCGGCAGTCTAAAAATTCCAGAGCTGATGCAAAATCGTTTAAAAGCAAAAAGTTTCCACGCGTTTCCAGAAAAGATTTAATCCAAAACAAAAGGCACACATGGGATCAAAGTATCATCACTTAATTAATTCTTGAATGGCAGACAAACATTAAAATTTAATGTACAATGTAAACAGTTTTACCATATTAAATGTTATTCATTTTTAGAAGAACGCATGAACATTGTTGAGTTTTTTTTTTTTTTTTTTTTTTTCCACTGGAATTTAGATTTTGATGAGTGATGTGTGGATGTAATTTTTGTCCTTAGCCGTACCCCCATTAAAATTTAATGTACAATGTAAACAGTTTTACCATATTAAATGTTATTCATTTTTAGAAGAACGCATGAACATTGTTTTTTTTTTTTTTTTTTTTTTTTTTTTTTTTTTTTCCCACTGGAATTTAAATTTTGATGAGTGATGTGTGGATGTATTTTTTGTCCTTAGCCGTCCTCAACCTTTCAAGTTATTAGGCAATATCGAGTGTTTAGGCTGATTTTATTTTTTACCATCTATGCGAAAAATTCCACAGCTGGGAATCGAACACACGACTGCCACATTCGTGGGTTAGTGGCTCATTGCGGCCTGGGTTCGATGCATGCATTGAGTCGTGGGTTCGAGGCTCAATGCGGCAGTCTAAAAATTCCAGAGCTGATGCAAAATCGTTTAAAAGCAAAAAGTTTCCAGAAGAGATTTAATCCAAAAGAAAAGGCACACACGGGATCAAAGTATCATCACTTAATTAATTCTTGAATGGCAGACAAACATTAAAATTTAATGTACAATGTAAACAGTTTTACCATATTAAATGTTATTCATTTTTAGAAGAACGCATGAACATTGTTGAGTTTTTTTTTTTTTTTTTTCCACTGGAATTTAAATTTTCATGAGTGATGTGTGGATGTATTTTTTGTCCTTAGCCGTCCTCAACCTTTCAAGTTATTAGGCAATATCGAGTGTTTAGGCTGATTTTATTTTTTACCATCTATGCAAAAAATTCCACAGCTGGGAATCGAACACACGACGGCCACATTCGTGGGTTAATGGCTCAATGCGGCCTGGGTTTGAGGCATGCATTGAGTCGTGGGTTCGAGGCTCAATGCGGCAGTCTAAAAATTCCAGAGCTGATGCAAAATCGTTTAAAAGCAAAAAGTTTCCACGCGTTTCCAGAAGAGATTTAATCCAAAACAAAAGGCACACACGGGATCAAAGTATCATCACTTAATTAATTCTTGAATGGCAGACAAACATTAAAATTTAATGTACGATGTAAACAGTTTTTACCATATTAAAGTGTTATTCATTTTTAGCAGAACGCATGAAACATTGTTTTTTTTTTTTTTT